>JAJONQ010000218.1:0-103826 GCA_036250385.1 Solanum microdontum | reverse complement strand
AGGTGTATTTTGTTATTTCTTGATGTGTGGCTAAAAACCCCATTCTTGGGGTGTGATTTAGCAAATATGTGTTGATATTGTTGTTGGGTCTTGCTTACAGATAGGTTAGATGTATTTTAATGGTGATTTCAACTAGTGGTTGTGGTTTAATTTAATGGGTTTGTAGTTGCAAATACAAAGCAACCCATGTGTTTTCAGCTTGCCCGAGAGGGACGTCGCGAAACTAAGACCGCTAGACTGATGGCCTAAGGAGTGGGTCGACATGAGATTCATCCCGAAAGGGTGAGCCCTAGTCCCATATCCTAACACTTAGCTTGAGAGAGTGAGTGGGGTAAGGCGTAGGCTAACCTTCATGCGACAAATGGGTGTCCGAGAGGAATGCATTTGAAATGGGGTAAGTTGCCCGAGAGGGAACTTATTTCCATCTAAAGTTTAGCCTAGTCACTATTATCTTGCAAATTTCCTATCGAAAGCATGTACCCAACAATTTATCTCAACTTGTATTGCGGTCACACCCTAAGAACTCTTCGCCATACTTGATTTTCTTGTTAGTTTTGTTGTTTTTACTACTTGTGACAAAACGCCCAATGATATTTGACACTTTTGTGTCACCCCCTTTAATTTACCATATTTTAATCGTTAATTTCTTTAGCTACGACTAGTTAGAACCAAATTTTATTTTTCTATTAATTCTCAAAACCACTCCCTTGGGACACGACCCCAACCTTTAGTTGGGTTACTATATTATTGACGATCGTAGACACTCGTACCGTAGGTTAGTGTCGTTGGTCACGATAAGCATCAAAATGGCGCCACTGCCGGGGAGTGCTATTGTTTGAGAATTTTTAGATTAGTTGAATTTTTGTTCTTCTTAGTTGTAGTCTACTTACCTAATACTTAGTTTTGTCTAGCTTGTTTGTGTGATTGAGAGAAGATAATGAGTATACATGATGGGGATGGTGGACTAATGGAGCGCCTCCCCGTAGAAGTGATGAGATTCAGGGATCACATCTTGAACTTCAAGCATCTAGAAGGAGAATCTTTGCATGAGTTGTGGCTTAGGTTTAAAACACTATTGATACAATGCCCAACTCATGAAATCCCCAATTTAGTTATACTGGAATGCTTCTATAGAAGTTTGAATCCCAGAAACAGAGGGTTAATCGCCGACTTATGCTAGGTGGTCGTGAGAAATATTCCTATGAGACCGCAGCCAAATTCCTTGACCTTGCGGCTAAAACCAACAAGGATACTGAGAAAGACCAGCAATTGATCACTTTGCTAGGTCAGATGGATAACTTGACCCAAAAGGTTGAGGAACTGGAGATGATGTCCAAACAAAAGCGCAAATGTGGACCACCTATTGAGCAAACAAGATCTACGAAGATTGAAAATAAACATATCAAAGATATGCTATTAACCATTCTTCCAAAGCTAAATGAGCAAGATATGGTGCTAGAGAAGATTAAGGATAATGTAAAAGTGCTAAACCAGATGAGCGGTACTCACTCTAGATCTATCCAGCTAATTGAAACTCTCTTGGGTCATGTAATGCCTCATCTCTATCAGGCACAAGGCAAGAGGTCGCCAAACGATGTTTTGGCTAACCCCAAAAGTGAAATTTAGGTGCTAACCCACGTCGTGCCACGAAGTTAACTAAGACGCTATTTGGGAGGCAACCCAAAGCCTTTAACTACTTTAATTTTGGTATTTTTGAAATAAAGGTGTTTTGATTTTGTAGGATTGGGCATGAAAAGTTTGTGAAAAAGTACAGGATGAATTACACAAGTCCAACCAACGAATCGCTGACTAGATAGGCGATTGCTACCAAGACCGCTGTTTGGATCCTCACTTTGACTGAGGGTCTTGTAAAACTCAGTGAGATAGATGAACACTCGGCGGATCGCTGAGTAGCAAAGAAAATCCAACTAATGTCACCGAATGGATAAAATTTGGATGTATTTATAAAACCACTAGTCTGGACTTTTAACCTTTTTCATATTCTCTTACTCTCAATTTTCGCAAAATCACACCTACTTAGCATTTTCAAAATTTTTGCACCTTGTAAGTATTTTAGCTGCTTTAGTAGTGCTTGGATCTATAATAACCTTTCGCCTAGCATCACATTCTTGACCTAATCTGTCCAAAAGGTTGGTTCTCCAAACTCTGCCCTTAATTATGATATTTATGCTCTCATTCCAAGTAATTTTATCCTATGTCATGTGTTGTGCCTCTCTGATAAATTTAGGCTATTCAGCGTGCTGGGGTGAGCTCGCCGAATCACTTGGCAGTTCTCCCAAGGGACTCCATCTCACTTTTAAATTTATGCTACTTGTAGTCAGTGTTCTGTAACTCTCGGCCAAAATCCTTGATCACCAAAAGTAGTCGGCGACTCGCCCAAGGTTCCCTTAGTTGCCCTTTGTCCGCATTCCAAACTTTTCTGCATTGCATACTCCGGTGGATAAAGTCCTAATCGCCAAAGCAACTTGGTGACTCGCCGATCTATTCGGTGAGTTTGTCTGTAATTGCATCCCTCTGAACTTGATTTAGTCGTTTTAACTTCTTCTGGATTCTAAGCAGAAATGGCTAGATCTAAAGTTGCAGGAAGAAGCAAGCCACCTCGAAGTAAAACAAAAGATATTACAATCAAAGAGGATGCAGACATGTTAAAAAGCAAAGTTGCTAAACTTTCCACAAATGGTGAAAAAGGGAAGGGCAAACACAAGACCCTTGAATTGTCAGATGCACGTACTGACAGTAATGGCTTTTATAAAAATGACCCCAACCAATCTAAAAGCAAAGATGTGGGTTCTGATAAGGAAGATATGCTAATAGCACAGAGGGTCGAGCGGCGAAGTAAGAAGCTGAATGATTCATCCAGTGCCAGGACTTACTAGCCTACCACTACTACACCTCCAGTTCCAAAATAGGAAATGGTATTAGCACCTCTAGTGCAAGGTCCTCCACCCAAGTCTATGAATCAAGTAAAGGCTGAGGGGTTGAGAAAATTTTTGGAGGAAAAGCGTCTGTCCATAGAAGGGGTTATAGACAGTCACATAGAGATAATGGAGTGTCTGAGATACCACAATTTCCAAGTCTTCACCAAACCCCATGGCCCTTATATTCCAAACTAGGTAAGAGAGTTCTACAGTGCATACAGTGGACTAATACCCTGGCAAAAACAACTGGCAGCGGCCTTCATAGAAGTTGACTATGTGGTTGTTAGAAATAGAAGGGTGAAGTATGATACTGAGGAAACCAACGCAGTCTTGGGCATGCCCACAAACATTGGGGATCACTGTCAGTACTTGATTAGAACAAAACAACTGGATGAGATGAAAAAGTGGTTAGCCCCACTAATTGCAGATGAGACTCCAAGGAGGTTGGTGGAAGGAGTTTCGATTGAAAAGAAAGAACTAAACATAGCCGCAAGGTTCTGGTTCAGTTTTATCTACAGTGCAATTATGCCGTCCCAGAATGAGTCGATCCTTTGCCTCTCCAAGGCAGCTTGCCTGGGTTGCATCTTAGAGGAGAATCAAATAAATTTGGATAATTGCTTCAGAGATACTCATGTGTGCAAAGTAGAGCCGAACCTCACTTCGATTCCCAGTCTTGATCACAGAATTATGCAAACGGCCCGAGTGTCCCAAGATACTAACAAGGATGTGGAAATGATGCCCATAACCTCTACTGATATTTGGAGGATCGAAGATGAGTTCCCTAAGGATCAAGCAGAAAGGAGAAGGCAACATAGGTGGAATTAGTTAACACATAATCATCGCCTGCAAAGGCACCTCTGCATACTCTGTGCCCTGGGCCTTCAGGTATACCTATTGCCATTGTGACTCCTACTGATTCTCCAGGTTATTCTGCTGCTGCACAATCACCAAGAACCACCACTGCTGCTGTTGTTTCCCGACTTCCTCTCACCATGGCGTCCCTACTCTGAATGGGACAACTGGCCCTAGTTGCTGATCGTCGAGCTGCTCGCCTAGAGGCCTCTGTTCCAGGCATGATTCAAATTGCCCTAACTGATGTTGTGAGACATCTGAGCACTACCATTGACGCCCTAACGGTTAGGATAGCGATGTGTGAGCACAACTAAGGGTCCACAGAGGAGGTGACGGCCTTAAAAGCTGCCATTGCTGAATTGCAAAAAGACATAAACCAACTAAAGTCCATCGATGTGTCCATGGTTTCTAGAACAGTGGAAATCTCAGACATGCCTGAGATGCCTCAGACCACCACTGGGCATGGAGATGGAGCAAAACAAAAAGCAGATCTTGACTCAGAAGAAGAGACGGACGAAGAGATAATTGAGGGAGCTGCAGTAGACGATATAGCCGAGATCAAAGAAATCATGATAGACGCTGTTGTGCACGCCTCCTTGGCAAAGACTCCTACTGCTGGATCCAGTGGAGCTGGTCCTTCTGGAAGTCACTCTGGGCACTGATGCTCAGATGGAGCGACCACTTAGCCAGGATCCCTTCTTTACGTCCCTCTTTTGGATTTCTTTATTTTGCCTTTTGGATTCTGTGTTTATTTGCATTTGAGGACAACTGCTTTTATTTGCGGTGGGGTGAGGCTCACCTTTTGTGTGCTTGTTTCGATGCTCCTGTTTTTTTACTATATTTGGGTTGTCTGATTTTAATTGTGTTTTTATAACTGCTTTGCGATTGTTTGAGCTTGTGGCTCCGCTTACTTTTAATTGAAAAATAATTTTGACCCTTCCGAAAAATTTTCATTTTTCGAAAATTTTCGCCACCTCTTGTGTTGAAAGTGGATGTTCTTGTACAAAAAGATGAGTCTCGGTTTCGATCAATACCGATGACTTGAATAGTGCTCTCAATTGAACGAACATGAATGTACGGCTACGATGAGGCCAAATGAATTTGCATAAACAATATGTGAACTCTTTGCATCTCGTTGTGATTAGCCATTTATTGAATTGATTCTCTTGTAATGACCATTGTACACTAGCGAAAGTGTGTAGTCTTGTTTGATTTAAGTGTCGATGCCTTGTGTGATTAGCTTGCTTTGAACCATGCATGAATAAACCTAGAATTTGCCCTGTTAGTCTGATTGATTTAGAAAGGTGTCCTCTTGAGATGATCTTAGGCAACTTTAGAGAGTGTGAGCCAAATTTAACATATACCTCTTTTGTGGCCTACCCGTGAGCGTGTGAAACTCTTTTGAACACCCTTTGAGCCTTACCTTTCTTTGGAAGAACATTGATGAACCCTAGACCTTACTTGACCCACTACCTATAATCCTTTTGATTTGTGGTTTAGCTAATAGCCAACTTAGGCCAGGTGTGGTGAAAAGGAAATGAAGAAGTCAAGAAGTGCAAGAAAAGTTCCCCTTAGCCCATGGTGTTGCAGAATGATGTAAACTCCTTAAAAAAATAAAAGAAAATATGTGGAATAAAGTACAAAAGAAATTGGGTTTCCAAGCATTCCATGGAGGTGAATAGAAAGATGACTTAGAAGCACTAGAAAAAGAACTGATAAAGGAGAAGAAGAGAATGCCTTTAGAATACCACATCTCACGAGGAAGAAGTCACTGAGCCTAAATGACCATACCTTTGCACTCATCCCATTACAAGCCTTAGAAAGACCTTTTTGATCTTGAGTAAGCCGAATCGAAAGTCAATTGGAAAATAAGGGCAAGCCTATGGGTGAAAACATGCATAGCGTTCCTCTTTTTGTGTGTGAGCGTTGCATCTGATTCCTGATCTTGAATTGATTAACCTTTGTGTGTGATTATGGAATCATTCTTTATGTGAGGGCATTTAGATACTTTTTGTGAAGCTTGAACTTGCACAAGTAGCAAGTATTGCGAGCATGAGAATCTTTGGTAATGGTGTGCCACAACTTGAATCTTTGAGTACACCATTGATCCTTGCATAAGTAAGTTGAGTCTGGTCGTGTGCATTCATCATTTAGTCTTGTGTAGAACTATTTGAGACACCTTATTGAACGACTGAATTTGAGTTTGCTTGAGGAAAAACAAAAGTTTAAGTTGGGGGTGTTGATGAGTCCACAAACTGGACTCATTTAGGGCTTTATTTTGATAGAAATAGTGTCCTCAAATTCTTATTTTGTCTCAATATCTGATGAAATTTCTTAAGTTTCATGTATTTGAAGTTTTGGTGGAAGCATGAACACTTAGGCGCAAAAAGGAACAAAATGGCTGAAAAGAACGAAGAAGCTGAAACCTGGGCATCGCCAAGCACACTTGGTGATTCGCCAAACACACTTGGCGATTCGCCGAAGGGACGCACTCCGTCTCTTATTCCAGTACGCGAAGCCCTAAAGAACCAGGATCAAAAAGGCGATAAAAGGAGCAGTCAACATTTCACCGAATATATCCGCGAAGCAGTACTATATCACCCAACGACAAAGAGCATGACGATGCTGAAGGACAATGCAAGACGGCGACGAACTACACTAAAGGGTGAATCGCCGAGTTAATCGGCGATTCCGACTAACCTCACCGAATGATCCACCAGCACTATTTTCTGAAGCCTATAAATACTAAACTTGTTATTAATTTTTAAGAGTCACACATTAATTTTAATTTTACACATAGAATAGTACTTTTTGGTATTATTGTCTCAAGTTTGGAGAGGGTTTTGGGAACTTGAAGAAAGGAGTTCATCTTCCCCAAGTTGGAAGTGAGTCTTCCTTATTCTTCTTCCTTTGCTTAAATCAAGGTTTAATTTCTTATACCCATTTCATTTTACTATCATTTTAGGTGTATTTTGTTATTTCTTGATGTGTGGCTAAAAACCCCATTCTTGGGGTGTGATTTAGCAACTATGTGTTGATATTGTTGTTGGGTCTTGCTTACTGATAGGTTAGATGTATTTTAATGGTGATTTCAACTAGTGGTTGTGGTTTAATTTAATGGGTTTGTAGTTGCAAATACAAAGCAACCCATGTGTTTTCGGCTTGCCCGAGAGGGACATCGCGAAACTAAGACCGCTAGACTGATGGCCTAAGGAGTGAGTCGACATGAGGTTCAACCCAAGAGGGTGAGCCCTAGTCCCATATCCTAACACTCATCTTGAAAGAGTGAGTGGGGTAAGGCGTAGGCTGGTCTTCATACGGCAAATCGGTGTCCGAGATGAACGCATTTGAAACGGGGTAAGTTGCCCAAGAGGTAACTTATTTCCATCTAAAGCTTTGCCTAGTCACTATTATCTTGCAAATTTCCTATCAAAAGCATGTACTCAACGATATATCTCAACTTGTATTGCGGGCACACCCCAAGAACTCTTCCCCATACTTGATTTTCTTGTTATTTTTGTTGTTTTTACTACTTGTGACAAAACCCCCAATTGATATTTTACACTTTTGTGTCACCTCCTTTAATTTACCATGTTTTAATCGTTAATGTCTTTAGCTACGACTAGTTAGAACCAAATTTTATTTTTCTATTAATTCTCAAAACCACTCCCTTGGGACACGACCCCAACCTTTAGTTGGGTTACTATATTATTGACGATTGTAGACACTCGTACCATAGGTTAGTGTCGTTGGTCATGATAAGCATCAATGCGGAGCGCCTGATACATCAAATAACGATGTTGCACTAAAGTATGCGTCATTAATTTGAATGTACTGAGCATGCAAGGTATAAGCTAAGCTAAACAATATAAAAATTGAACATGGAAATAGATGTACTAAAGAATAACTAAAAATTGAGCTGGATGCAATGACCAAGCACTAATCCTGAAGATAACATGTTGAATTGAATACTGATGTAAATATTGAATACATGGTCAATGCAATATGAAACTAACTGTGAGAGATACTATTAACCGACATAAATAACATGGGCTAAATGTGGAGTCTAATGTATACACCCCAGCGAGAGGACCTAATATACCTTATTGGGGTTATAAAGGCATGACTGTGGTGTGATCACTAAAACTGATTCCCAACAGAGGGGACTTATAAATCTACGCTGGGTAGTTCTTGGACTTGAGGGTACGCTGAACCCAAATCCTACTTGGTGATAAGTCTACTCCCAACTGAATGTAAAGTTATAATGCAACTGAAATACTGAGTAGCTTAAAATACTGATAATTTACTGAGAATGCAACATACATATACTGAAAGATATGACTTTTAAATTCTGAAGCATGATTTTCTAATTAATCTTCATAGCAAGTATAATTCATGAAATACTAATAATTAACACAAGCTAGGGTTCTGAGTTAAATACATGAGACTACACTAGTTCTCCAAAAAAACCATGTAAATAACATTAGAGAGACTATAACAGCTGAATTACAATTTGTCACGACCAGAGTCTACACCCTGGATGTGGCTGGCACTCGAGAACCATTGTTGGTATCACGCCCCGAGCCTACCCCCTGGACGTGGCAGACACTCGAGAACCAGTGTTGGCCCCAAGCGAACCCTTAGCCTGGCTTAAATCTTAGTGGAAGACTTACTTTACAAAAGATAAACTCAAATGAAAGCTTTAACTCAAATAACTAACTTAGAATATTTAAAGAAACATTCACCAGCCAAGGTGGCAACTCAAGTCTCAGACATCAATAACTGAAATGAACAAGACTTATGAACTAATACTGTTTAACTAACTATGAAGCCTCTAATACTATGAGGGATGTCGGGATAGGAACCCCGATCATCCTAACAATTGAAATGACAAAGCATAATAAAGGGGATCCTGCGGAAAGCAATGAGGCTCACCAAATGACTGTGAAGCTCAACTGGATAAAAAAAGCACTGGATGCTGATCCTTGTTACCTGTATCTACGTCATAAAAGATGCAGGCTAAATGGCGTCAATACATGGAATGTAGGAGCATGTGAGGGGAAATCTAAAACAAGATATAAGCTTAAACTGGAACCGCATGAAACACTTACCTCGTACTCAACTAAACTCATCTCAATATAAAGCAGTAATAAAGATGCAATATAAAGAAAAGCTTTAAAACATATAGATAAAAACTCAATGTATTGAAAGACACAATAATAACTTAGTTTTGTATATGAAAATACAAGTAACTCTGTGGGAGATTATCTAACCGACAACCATCACTATGAGCTATGTGATGATACAATGTCTCGCCCACGCTGCCAGAACTATCCTATACTTTACCGGGGTATAGAACTACTCAACTAAATGGATCCACTGAGCTATGCTTATAAAGCAATAATGAATCATCTAAGAAGTATGACCCTTTCTACCCACGTTGGCTACATGGTTTATGGAGACTTCAGTTATCTGGACTCGTCCCCATATTGGTGCTTAATACTACTCCTAAAATGTAACAAGCTCATATGTTTAAAATTATGACTTTCTCTGGGGTTTGAGATTATTACTCAAAAATCTATCTCTTAAAAGAGACGGTACTCATAATTGATCATGAAAACTATTTTGGAAATTGGTGTTTCTTCTCATCTTAAATGTGAAAAATATTTACTCTTTGGGAATACTTAGTTCCCATATAACATTTTAAAGAAAATTAACTCAGCTCTACTCTTACTCAAACTCAATGCTTAAGTCTTAAAACAAGTTTAAAACAATTGTAAAAGACTTTCAAAATATACTCTAATAACTCTCTAGAGTTGACTCTTAACTCTACCTTGAATTTAAATTATGGATTCAAAGCTTATGATCTCAAGATATGGAAGATCTCTCAATGTTTAGACGTACCTTAGAGTGTATAAATCAACTAGAAAACATAGGTACGATTCGAGGGAACGCAAACGGAAAGAAGTGGGAAAGGGTAGAGGACCTGGCGACCCTGGCATACTGAGTGGCGTAGGGCTCTAGACCTTGAACTGCAGAGTCTAGGTCGGGGTGCACTAAGTTGAGCCCAATCTGCAGACTCTGTCTTGGGGCTGAGTGGCGCGGCGCCCCACCCTTTTCCCCCAAAATTTTTGACGAATTCTCTTACTCGTTTTCTAACTCCAATTCACCTAGAAACAAATGGTTTCTTCCCCAATAATTTTGATTCGAATACCCAATGTTAGTGTGCAAGAATCTACTAAAAAACAACCTTAAAACTCATATGATTATCTCAAGAACTCATCAAAACTTCAATAATCAAGATTTCAAAAGAAACTTCAATAAAACTCATCAAGAACTCAAATCCTTTACTTTTAAGAATTAAATTAAGCTAAATTAATAAGGATTAGCGCGTGGGTGAACAAACTCAACACTATGTGAACTCACATACTTCTTAGGGATTAAACCCTTGGCGAAATCCGCAACGAAATCCTCAAGAACTTGATGAACGCTTGACTTTTTCTCCTTTTCTCCTCTTCTTGAACTCCTCTCAATGCACTAGCGTATTTTAGGATTTTTAAAACTGAAAAAATCAGTTTAGACCCCTAAATATTACCAATTTTTGTTTTAAATTAATTGGGTAAGGAAAGGACAAAAATACCCCTCTTAAATCTGGGTAGCTTTCCTTAACTAGACAGCCCGACTTCAAATAGGCATTATCTCCCTCATACGAGCTCGAAAATTAGCAAACTCAATGTCGTTGGAAAGAGGATTCCAGGACCTTTCATTTGATATCTTATGGGCCACCTAACTCGTCATGTACTGAAAGTTATGGCCATTTGAAGTTGACCCAAAACTCATACTTAGCATAACTTGCAAAATTTCAGATTTTGCTATTTCCAAATTGGTTCTTTCTATTACTAGTTCTTTAAAAAATCGAGGTGTTACAATATCTCCCCCTTGGGAACATTCATCCTCGAATGAGACTACTCTAAGTATACTAAGGGTGTATTATCTAAATTTAACTCAAACACCCAACATGCAATATATAACACAAGAAGTCAACTTAAATAAATGCCAAGAAAAGGATTAGTACCTTAATTTGGAATTTCTATGGATTTGAAGAGATGTGGGTAGCTCTTATTCATATCCTCCTCAGCTTTCGAAGTAACTTCCTCAACAAACTGATTCCTCCACAGAACCTTGATTGATGTACCTCCTTGGTTCTCAACTTGTGAACCAGATGATCTAGAATCTGAATGGGAATCTCCTCATAAGATAAGCTATCCTTTATACTAATATCTTCAGTAGGTATGATAAGTGAAGGATTGCTCATGCACTTCTTCAACATGGAAATGTGAAATACTGGATGAACCGCTGCTAACTGTTGGGATAGCTCCAACTCATAAGCCACGTTACCGACCCTCTTGGATATCCTGTACGGGTCAATATATCGGGGACTAAGTTTTCCCTACTTGACAAATCTCATAACACCCTTCATGGGTGAAACCTTCAAATAAAGCCAATCATCTACTTCAAACTCTAAGTTACGATTTATGACGACTCTGCGTTGTTTTCAATCTCTCTTGAATAACCTTCACTTTCTCCATAGCTTGATGAACTAAGTCTTGTCCTATCAACCCAGCTTCACCAACCTCAAACCATCCAATAGGAGATCTGCATCTTCTCCCATAAAAAAGCCTCATATGGATCCATTTGGATGCTAGAGTGGTAACTATTGTTATAAGAAAAATCAATGAGAGGTAGGTGATCATCTCTATTACCCTTGAAATCGACCACACAAGCCCTCAACATATCTTCTAAAGTTTGAATGGTGCGCTCTGCTTGACCATTAGTCTGAGGATGAAAAACAGTACTTACATTTACCTTGGAACCTAAAACTTTTTGGAAAGACTTCCAACATTGTGCAGTAAATTGTGCACCTCCGTATGAAATAATGGATACCGGAACTCCATGAAGTTTGACTACCTCTTGGATATATAACTTAGCATAATCTTCTGCTAAATGGGTAGTCTTTATAGGTAAGAAATGGGCCGATCTAGTCATTCGATCTACACTCACCCATATCGAATTATACTGCCTGAGAGACCATGGTAAACTTGTAATGAAATCCATATTGATAATCTCCCACTTCCATTCTGGAAGATCTATGTTCTGAACCATACCACGCTGCCTCTAGTGCTCTACTTTGACTTGTTGGCAACTTGGACACTTAGAAATGAACTTTGCGATACATTTTTCATACTCTTCCACTAATAGGCTTCTCTCAAGTCGCGATACATCTTTGTGGAACCCGAATGGATAGAATATTTGGAGCTATAAGCTTTCTCCATGATCCTCTCTTAGAGTTCATCCATCCTTGGTACACACAATCTACCTTGATTCCTTAATACACCATCTCCCCCTTGTTCAAAAGTCATCATTTTTTGCTTATGAACATTTGCCTTTAATTCAAGCAAAATAGGATCTTGGTCTTGTTTCTCCTTCACTTCAGACACTATATGATGATTCATCCCCATTCATCACCACTACTCCTCTTTCATTAGAATCCATTAGTTGAACTCCTAGTTGTGCAAGTCTATGCACATATTTTGCTAACTTTTTCTTGTCCTCCTCAACATGGAAATTACTACCCATAGACAACCTGCTCAAGGTAGCAACAACAATATTAGCCTTACTTGGGTGATAGAGAATACTCATATCATAATCCTTGAGTAACTCCAACCACCTTCTCTGTCTGAGATTAAACTCTTTTTGACTAAAAACATACTGAAGACTCTTGTGATCGGTGAACACATCCACATGAACACCATAAAGATAGTGATGCCATATTTTCAACGTGAATATTACAACAACCAACTCTAGATCATGGGTTGGGTAATTCCTCTCGTGAATGTTAAGCTGTCTGGAGGCATAAGCTATAACCTTGTCATTCTGCATTAATACACAACCCAGTCCAACTCTGGATGCATCACAATATACCACAAAACCTTGGACACCTTGAAGTAAGGTCAATACTGGGGCAATAGTCAACAATTTTTTCAATTCCTTAAAGCTTTTTTCACAAGCTTCAGACCATTGAAACTTAACTATTTTTTGAGTCAACTTGGTCAATGGGGATGAATTAGATGAAAACCCCTCAAAAAACCTTCTATAATAGCCAATCAATCCCAAGAAACTCCTAATATCAGTTGGAGACGTTAGTCTAGGCCAGTTCTGCACTGGCTCTATCTTTTGAGTATCAACTCTAATTCCATCATCGGAAACAATGTGGCCTAAGAATACCACACACCCAAGCGAAAATTCACACTTAGAAAACTTAGCATTCAACTCTTTATCCTTGATAGTTTGGAGAACTATTCTGAGATGACTAGCATGATCTTCCTTATTCCTCGAATAGATTAGAATGTCATCAATGAATACAATAACAAAAATATCTAAATAAGGCTGAAATACTCTATTCATAAGGTCCATAAATGTTGCAGGAGCATTAGTAAAACCAAAGGACATAACTAGGAACTCATAATGACTATAGCAGGTCCTGAAAGCTGTCTTAGGGATATCACTTCTTCTTACTCTCAACTGATAATAGCCAGATCTGAGGTCTATCTTAGAAAAACAAGTGGCACCCTGAAGTTGGTCGAAGAGATCATGAATTCTTGGAAGAGGATACTTATTCTTGATAGTAACCTTGTTTAATAGACCCCAAGTTTGTCACGCCCCGAGCCTACACCCTGGGCGGGACTGACACTCGAGAACCGTCTTTCTTTCTCACAAATAAGACCTGAGCGCCCCAAGGTGAGACACTTGGTCGAATGAAACCTTTCTCAAGAAGATCTTGCAATTTCTCTTTTAACTCTTTCAATTCTGCTGGAGCCATTCTATATGGCGGAATAGAGATAAGACGAGTATTGGGACGGATATCTATATCAAAGTTTATTTCTCTCTTAGGAGGGGCTCAGGAAGATCGTCTAGAAAGACTTTTGGAAACTCACTAACAACTTAAACTGACTGAATAAGTTGTGTCTCAAAACTAGAGTCATTAGCTCGGACTAACTGATAGATGCACCCCTTGGAAACTAACTTTCTGGCCTTAAGGTACGAAATGAAATAACCCTTAGGCACTGCTGAACTACCCATCCACTCAATATCTGACTCATTAGGAAACTGGAACTTAACAACTCGAGTTCTACAATCGACTGAGGCATAACAGGCATGAAACCGGTCCATACCTAGAATGACATCAAAATCACCATATCTAACTCAATTAAGTCAGCCATGGTGTCCTCGTGATTGACAAAAATGGTACAATCACGATAAACTCTTTCAGTTAGAATAGACTCACCAACAAGTGTAGAAACACTGAAGGGCTCAAGAAGTTGCTCAGGAGGAATATCAAAATTCATGGCAATATAAGGAGTCACAAAAGATAAACTTGCTGCTGGCTCTAGCAAAGCATAAACATCAAAAGTAAAGACTTTGATCATACCAGTGACAACATTTGGAGAATTCTCTTGCTCTTGGTGACTAGTGATAGCATATAGACGCTTTGCCCCTCCGCCGATCCCTGAAGTAGCTCCTCTAGGTGAAGTTCTATCTAGTAGAGCAACTAAAGAATATTGGGCTCTATTTCCCCCATTTCCATTACCTTGCCTGTTCTTAGAACACTCTTTCATAAACTGACCATTTTGACCACACTTGAAACAACTAGTGGAGCCATCGTGACACGTTCCTGGGTGGTTCCAACCACACTTAGCACATGTAGGAGTCCAATTACCTCTTTGTGCCATACTACCTTGAGACTGTTCAGGTCTAGCTCTGAAGTTTTGTGAATTCTTATTATTGAACTCACCTCTGTTTCTTGGTGTAAGTGCATTAGCAGATGATGGAGCAAGTCCCTTTTGCTTATGTTGGAAAGATGATCGGTTGGCATTACTCTTCTGATGTCTGGACTCATTCCTTGATGTCTTAGCTTTCTTGTTTCTCAACTCTTCTCTATCTCTCAGCTTATCCTCCTCAACCTACTGCACTTGGATCATCAGCCTTGCTATGTCCATATCCCCTATTAGCATAACTACCTTGCCTTCCTTACTTGACAGACGAGACAACACAACAACAAACAAACTCATCATACTCCTCACATTAGCAACCATCTCCGGAGCATAACGGAAAATTTGGGTGAACTTAAGGCTATACTCATGCACACTCATAAATTCCTTGTTAAGAGTGAGGAATTCCCTTACCTTTGCCTCTCTTAGCTCACGGGGAAAGAAAAGCCCCATGAAGGCACTCTCGAACACATACCAGCTCACAATCGGTGCATCCTCAACTCTTCCCTTCTTCCATTGGTCAAACCAGATTCTAGCAACACTCTTCAGTTGGTATGCAACTAGTTCCACCCGCTCAGCATCAACAACATGCATAACCTCAAACACTTTTTGCATTTTCTCGACAAAGTTTTTTGAATCCTCACAGACACTTGAACTAGTGAATCTTGGTTGATTCATCCTTAAGAACTCACGGATCCTAGAAGTATCACCCACTTCCTGTCGATTCTCTCTTTATTGCTCAACTTGGTTGGTCAAGACTTGGATCAACATTCAGATAGCTTCACAGAACTCAACATTGGTGACCTCTCCTTAGGGTTGCACTTCTGGTGCATTAGGTACCCCTTGTTCCTTTATATTCCTCCTAGAAGGACGACCTCTATAGCTCTTCGTGGAGGCATGATCTGAAAGATACGTGCAAGAATGATTTAGAGAGAAACTTTTATAGAGATGAACTCTATTGCACGAAATGAGTATGAACCAAGTGAGATAGTTCCTAAATGTTGCCTCCTAATTATAGATGTGGCATGCTTCACACCGATAACTAGGACTCTACAGACACAGCTTCATAGACACCCTATGACTCTTGAACTCTGTGCTCTGATACCAAGTTTGTCACGCCCCGAGTCTACCCCCTGGATGTGGTTGAAACTCAAGAACCATTGCTGACCCCAAGAGAACCCTTGGCCTAGCTTAACTCTCGACGGAAGACTTACTTTACATAAGATAAACTCAAATGAAAGCTTTAACTCAAAGAACTAACTCAGAATATTTAAAGAAACATTCACTAGCCAAAGTGGCAACTTAAGTCTCAGACATCAATAACTCAAATGAACAAGACTCATGAACTAATACTGTCTAACTATCTATGAAGCCTCTAATACTATGAGGATGTCGGGATAAGACCCCTGATCATCCTAACAACTGAAATGACAAAGCATAATAAAAGGGATCCTCCGGAAAGCAAAGAGGCTCACCAAATGACTCTGAAGCTCAATTGCATCAATGAAGCATTGGATGGCGATCCTGGTTACCTGTATCTGCATCATAAAAGATGCAGGCCAAATGGCGTTAGTACATGGAATGTACGAGCATGTGAGGGGAAATCTAAAATAAGACATAAACTTGAACTGGAACTGAAAGAAACACTTACCTCGTACTCAACTTAACTTATCTCAATATAAAGTAGTAATAAAGATGCAATATAAAGAAAAACTTTAAAACATATAGATAAAAACTCAGTGTATTGAAAGACACAATAATAACTTAGTTTTGTATCTGAAAATACAAGTAACTCTGTGGGAGATTCTCTAACCGACAACCATCACTATGAGCTATGTGATGATACAACGTCTCGCCCACGCTGCTAGAATTGTCTTATACTTTTATGGGGTATAGAACTACTCAACTAAGTGGATCCACTAAGATATGCTTAAAAAGCAATAATGAATCATCTAAAAAGTATGACCCTTTCTACCCACATTGACTACATGGTTTATAGAGACTTGAGTTATCTGGACTCGTCCCCAAATCAGTGCTCAATACTACTCCCAAAATGTAATTAGCTCATATCTTTAAAAACATGATTTTCTATGGGGTTTGAGATTACTACTCAAAAATCAATATTTTAAAAGAGATGGTACTCAAAACTTCTCTTGAAAACTCTTTTGGAAATCGATGTTTCCTCTCATCTTAAATGTGAAAAAAATTTACTCATTGGGAATACTTAGTTCCCATATAACATTTTAAAGAAAATTAAATCGGCTCTACTCTTACTCAAACTCAATGCTTAAGTCTTAAAACAAGTTTAAAACAATTGTAAAACACTTTTGAAAACAATCTAAGAACTCTCTAGACTTGACTCTTAACTCTACCTTAAATTTGAATTATGGATTCAAGGGTTATGATCTCATGTTATGGATGATCTCTCGATGTTTAGACCTACCTTAGAGTGTAGAAATCAACTAGAAAACATATGTATGATTCGAGGGAACTTAAACAGAAGTGGGAATGGGTAGATGACATGGCGACCCTGGCGTACTGAGTGGTGCAGGGTGCAAGACCTTGAACTGCAGAGTCTAGGTTGGGATGCACTGAGTGGTGCGGCGCCCCAGTTCCCAACCTACAGACTCTGTCTTGGGGTACACTGAGTGGCGCGGCGCCCTACCCCTTTCCCCAGGAAGTTTGATGAATTTTCTTACTCATTTTCTAACCCCAATTCACCTAAAATCAAATGGTTTCTTTCCCAATCACTTTTGATTCGAATACCCAACATTAGTGTACAAGAATCTACCAAAAAACAACCATAAAACTCATACGATTATCTCAAGAACTCATCAAAACTTCAACAATCATGATTTCGAAAGAAACTTCAACAAAACTCATCAAGAACTCAAATCCTTTACTTTCAAGAACAAAATTACGCTGACTTAATCATGATTGGCGTGTGGGTGAACGAACTCAGATCTATGTGAACTCACATACCTCTTAGGGATCAAACCCTTGGCGAAATCCGCAACGAAATCCTCAAGAACTTGACGAACGATTGACTTTTTCTCCTTTTCTCCTCTTCTTGAACTCCTCTCAAAGCCCTAGCGTATTTTAGGATTTGTAAAATTGAACCAAATCAGCTAGACCCCTAAATATTACCAAATTTTATTTTGAATAAATTGGGTAAGGAAAAGACCAAAATACCCTTCTTAAATCTAGGTAGCTTTCCTTAACTAGACAACCCAACTTTAAATGGGAATATCTCCCTCATACAAGTTTAAAAATTAGCAAACTTGGTGGCATTGGAATGAGGATTCCAAGAACTTTCATTTGATATCATTTGGGCCACCTAACTCATCATGTACTGAAAGTTATGGTAGTTTGAAGTTGACCCAAAACTCATACTTAACATAACTTATAAAATTTCAGATTTTGCTATTTCCAAATTAGTTCTTTTTAATTCTAGTTCTTTCAAAAACCGAGGTCTTACAATATCTCTCCCTTGGGAACATTTGTCCTCGAATAAGATTACTCTAAGTAGACTAAGGGTGTAACATCTAACATTTAACTCAAAAATATAACTAGCTCATAAGTTAAAAACATAACTCTTTCTGTGTTTTGAGATTATTACTCAAAAATCTTTCTCTTTAAAGATATGGTACTCAAACTGCTCAAAACTCTTTTCGAAATCTCAGTTTCCTCCTCTTTTAAATGTGAAAACATTTACTCTTGGGAATACTTAGTTCCCATATATTCATTTTGAAAAAAAAGAAATTTTACTCTACTCATTCTCATACTCAATGATCAAGTCTTTAAAACAAGTTTTAAAACAATTTGTAAATAGACTTCTTAAAATAGGGTTCATGCTGAATTATGGACGTGAACAACTCAATTCAAGGTTTTCAATAAACATGCATAGAACTCAATACTTGGAACGTAACAACTCCAAAACTCAAGGAGTCAATGATACTACTCATCTCAAGAATTCTCGACTCTGAGGGTTCATGCGGAATTATGGGCATGAACTATTGAACTCAAGGACTCAATGATACTTCTCATCTCAAGACTGCTTGACTTATAGTGTTCATGCAGAATTATGGGCATGAACTACTCAACTTAAGGACCTTCATGGGTAACATGTAGTAGTCCCATGACTAGGAATATAATCTTAAAAGGATTAGGAACTCAATACTAAGACTTAGAACTTGAAGGTACTTCTTCTCTCAAAGATACTCAAATTATGGAGTTCACGCGGAATTATGGGCATGAACGACTTCACTCAAGGATCTCAATGATAATGTAGACTCATGAATACATTATCTTCATTATCATAATCACTTACTCAAGTGTTGAAACAATTTAAAAGTTATTGTAGAAGACTCCTCAAAAAAACTCAAAGGGACTTTCTCAAACTTTACTCTTAACTCTTCCTTGAATTTTAATTATGGATTCAAGGTTTATAATTCATGTTATGAATGATCTTTCGATGTTTAGATGTAGTTTCGTGTAATTAAAATCAATAGGGAGTAAAGGTATACTTTAAAAGGACTTAGACGGAGCAAACGGCGGAAAAAGGGTGGGGGCAGGCGACCCTGGCGCGGGGCTCCAGCCCCTAAACTTCAGAGGCAGCAACCTGGCACACTGCTGGGGCGCCGCCCCAACCCTCTCCCAGAACAATCCGACAAATTTTTCATCAATTTTTCCAGCCCTACCTCATTTAAACTCGAATGATTTCCTCCAAACTCTTTTGGATCCTTACACCCAACCTAATTACAATAAATTCTACACCAAGAACAATACTCATTCTCAACTCTCACCTCAAGAACTCAACAAGAACTTCATTACAAAAAATGAAACACAAAACTTCAAGAACTCAACAAGATTATCAATATAATCAATCTCATGGATGAAATTCGTAAAAGAAACTCATGATTGGCGTGTAGGTGAACAAACCCAACATTATTGAAGATTATATACCTCTTAGGATAAAATCCTTGGCGAAATCCCTCGAAGAATCGCAAAAATCTTGAACGGTCTTCCTTTTCTCTTCTTTTGTCTTTTCTTGAACTCTTCTAAAAACCCTAAGTGTATTTTAGGAATAACTAAAACTGATTCTAATCAGTTTAGAATCCTAAAACCTTACTAAAAACGTTTAAATCCGAATAGGTTAGGAAAAGACTAAAATACCTCCCATATTTTCGGGTAACTTTCCTTATTTGGGCAGCGCGACTTCAAATGGGCATATCTCCCTCATACGAGCTCCAAAATTAGAAAACTCAGCAGCATTGGAAAGAGGACTCAGATATCTTTCATTTGATATATTATGGGTCTCCTAACTCATCCTATTCTAAAAGTTATAGTCGTTTGAATTTGACCCAAAACTTAGAAGAGCCTAGGAATGACTTGAGGGAATTCTCTTTAGTTATTTTTTTGAAACTCAAGGTGCTACATCTAGCGACCTTAAACTTAAGAAAAATTTGTATTTCTTGGTAAAATCTTACTCACAACGAAGAATGGTTCGAGTCTTAGCTCACAAATTTTCCGGTGTGTTACATTATCCCCCCTTGGGATCATTCGTCCTCGAATGACGACTGAATTGGGAATGGAACGGGGTTATTCTCACTATATCTTATGACTCACGAACTTTCCTACTAACACAGGCTGAACTAATTCATACTAAGAGTTCGGACTCTCTATAGTACCCAAGTCAAGAATGATGCTATTATGAACATAGTCACACTCTCTCTGAAGTTACCTTATCTAAAACAAAGGAAGTCTAGGCATGAAGTAAGACTAGGGATACCATGACTTATTGGTTGCAACTCATACCTCCCACAAGGGTACATGACTTCTCTTACCAAGGTCTGAGTCTAATGGCATTCTCTTGTTGTATTCAAGCTTAACCCAAATCCTAAAGTTCGGGTTCTACACCTCTCCATAGGGAATCTCATCCCATGAACATTACTTTTTACTACCACGTTTAAGAAACATTGGGCTCATATGAAGAACTACCTAATGTTTATCAACACCACATTCAAGCTTAGCATTCTAACAACTCCATGTACTCCTACTAACCAGCTCCTTAAGAATTTATCATTCCCTTATCATCTCTGTCATACCAACTAGAATTTCCCGCATTACTACTCGAAATCAACTAAGGTCTCTCATTTAAATATCTTTCATAGTAAAACCTCATCCTCTTATTCCTCCTTATCTATAACCTTAGATGGAATTATCACACCATCATCATCACGATAAGAACATTTACCTTCTTCTTCTAATATCACTCCACTACTAAAATAACCACAGAAAAGGTATCTCCCATACTCTTTTGAGCTCATTACTATCTTATTCTAAACACTAGACTTGATTTCTCATCTTATCATCTCCCTTTTAGGTCTAAAGGTGACACTTGAAAGCTATGGAACTGTTCCATCATCTCTAAACTGGTCTACATCCCCTTTTCACAACTTAAGTACTATTTACCCACTTATTATACCTCATTACTTAATCGGTTTTATAACCTTCTGAACATCATGACCCTCTCAAACAAATCATAAGCCTATCTTAGATCTATCACTTCATGAACACTCTGTTATCTTATTCAACACATATACTTACTCTCCTTTAATACGATGGATCGACATCAACTCTATTTTTGTTAAAAGCATACTCTACCTCATGCTGACTAGTAACTATTCCTCTTCCTTCTACTAAGAACTCTCTACAACATTATTATTCCTTATTCCACTCATAAAGGGTGTAACGATCGGGTTCCTTCGTTATAGAAAAGGCAACGGGGAAAAATTTTGGGTCAGAAAACTTTTTCATAGTAACTTGGAAATTTCCAACCTAGTCCAGATTTGGATGAAATCTGAGTCATCAAAGTCTAGGGAAATCTGCTATCAATTAGGTGATATAATTATGAATTTGATCACATGAATAGATAGATAAGTCGTTAAGGAACCCGTACGACTTTACGAAATTGAATTCGGTTAAGTAGAACTCCCGGAATTGATCATAGCGTGAACGGGTAGTTTCTGAGTGTCATTGGTTGAAGGTGTGTTGTGAAATGGGGGTTTGAAATTTTTTAAATCGACTCACTGGTTCCATGCAAGCCACTGTGGCAAATATATTCTCGCTAGTGTGGGGTCGCTGTAGCGGGGTGGGTTCCGCTGAGGCGGGGCAGGCGAGACTTAAAGTAGAAAATAAACCCCAAAAATGTTTTATTCTACAATTTTCAAACTTGAGAGCTAAGGAATGAACCCATGAGTTTTCTTGACAATTTTTCACCATTATTGAGGCTAAAGGTAAGATTTTAACTCTCTGAATCCGTTTTTTGATCTGTTGAACGTAATCTAATGGGTAATTATCGATGGGGAAGGGTTTTGATCTGGAAATTATGGTGGAGAAAGCGCTAATCTGGGTATGGGGATCATGGTATGATCTAGGTTTGATATAATTGTTAGTAACTCGGGTAATTAGTTATTGTTTATTGATTTCCGTGTTATATTGATCGTTTGTAGACTAAGACCAAGCGAAATGAATCCGGAAAGGGAAGAATCAAGTTTCTTAAGGGTTTCAAGCTTGTTTCGAGGTAGGTGATGGTTGTGAATGATTGTGTGATATAGCTTTGTTCTTGCTTCATTATAATACGTGTATGTATGCGAATGTTGCACTATTGATCACACTAGTTGTAAATGAGATAGATGAATGATGAATGTCATGAATATTGTATGATTATGAGAATGTACTTGTGATGGTGATTGTCGCTTGTTGAATGGATCAGGTGTTGCGTTCCGACACAGTAACTTGGATTGGTTGCAACGTTTCGACATAAATATGGGATCGGTTGCCATGTTCCGGCATAAACATTGGATCGAGTACCACATTCCGGTATGCTAACTGTTTGGGTTTGGGTTCCACGAGAGGACCAATGACGTGATGTAATTGTGAATCTTGAGAAATGTGATATTGTATATGTTCTGTGTATGCATGTTGTTATATTGTTGTATGACTTATCTATGTTGCACTTAGTGGGATAGTTGTGTGATCCTACCAGTACACTATGGTTGTATATTGATACCGCACTTGCTCTTTCTTTGTTGAGTACAGGGCATCTTCAGATGGCTATTAACATACCTCATTTAGAAGATCAGTGATCACCGATCGAATTCAAGGGTGAGCCAGTTCTTCTAGGTTGCCATGAGCCTTTCTGCCTATGTCCACATTTCAGACTTGGACTTTCTAGTTAGTTATTAGTTCATTAGTTTGGGGTTGTAACCCTTCTTGTTTAGACTTATGGATCTTGTTAGAGTTTTGGTACATTGACTTTCAGGTTCTAGGCATTAATTTCCACAATTCGTTGTTAGATCTTTTGGAAGTTTATGGGAACTTCAGTATTTAGTCATTTAAACTTGCTTTCGTAACTTTAAATGCTTTAGCATTTTGATTAAGTTGGTTAGCTAATTAGTATAAATGGTTCTCCCATCAGAGGGTTAGTGTGGGTGCCAATCACGATGGTCTGGGTCGTGACAAAGGGACTCATCACTTATAACTGACTGGGCGCATGATTGCAATAACATAATTTGCCCCATCACTATCTCCGTTTCATAGTTTTTTATACCTCTACATACTTTCCTCTAACTCTGGGCACTTTCACTATTACTGCTCATAATCTCGTAGCTCATGCTACCTTTTTGGATGAGAATACTACCCAAGCTCTAAACATACTTCCTCATAAGTATCTCAGCTGAAACATGGCTTAGGGAAGAGAGTACAACTCGCTTTTAGCTTGAACACATGATTCCTATGAACATGAGCGCATTCCTTTGAAACTCGACACTTAACTCACTCATGGGATTCTCCCAAGCCCCTCTGGAGTCTCATGACTTTGCTAAGATCAACTCATTGATAAAGAACTGACTTTTCTTTTCAACCACCTATAGTATAAGGGGTAGTCGAATAGATATGAGAACGCACGAGTTAGAATAAGTCTCTAAGACATAGCTCTATTACACGATTAAGAGTACGAAAGAAGGGAAACTTTTCCTAAATGTCTGTAGTCCTTATTATAGAAGTGGGGCCCTTAAAACCATAAATAAGATCCTACTAACACGGCTTCATAGACACCCTAGGAAATTTGAACTCTGTGCTCTGATACCAAGTTTGTCACGACCCGAGTCTACACCTGGCCGACACTCGAGAACCATTACTGGTCCCCAAGCGAACGGTCATCCTGGCTGACTACAAGCAGAAGACTAACTCAAGCATACATAATCTTAAAAACTGAATTAAATTTCATTGAGCTCAAATACTCAACCCTTTTTAAAAGTTTGTACAATACTCAAAATAAAAGTAAATACAGAAACTCCTCAGCAGTTGTCTATATATGAAGCCTCTACTATTATAGAAGGATATCAGGACAAGGCCCACAACATATAATAACTACTAACTGTAAGATAAAGGTGAAGTCCTCCCGAATATAAGATGGCTCACCAAAGCTGACTGGAATATCACATGACCTCAACGAAACGCCTGTTGATGATCCTAAATACCTGTATTTGCATCATGAAATGATGCAAGCCAAATGACTCAGTATATGGAATGTACGAGCATGTAAGGGGAATTCTAAAGCATAAACATAAGCTTGAACCGATGGAAAAGAAACATACTTACCTCTTCTCAACTCACTCAACTCAACTCAACTCAAGTCAAAGAGACAAAGTTAACCTCAATAATAAGAGACTCAACTCTGTGAAACATAGTTCAACTCAATAATAAGAGACTCAACTCTATGAAAAATAGTTCAACTCAATAATAAAAGACTCAACTCTGTGAAACATGGTTACACTCAACTTTATAGAAATAGGTCTCAACTCAACAGTAAGGTGCTCAATTCCGACTCAAGATGCTCAACACAAACTCAAGATATTCAGCATTAATAAAAGATGCAATCTCTAGATAGCTTTTAAAACAATAGGCAATAACTCAATTGTATGCAAAACAATAATAATAACTCAATTGTATGAAAATACAATAATAACTCTGTCGGAGATTCTCTAACTGACAACCATCACTATGAGCTATGTGATGATACAATGTCTAGCCCATGCTGCCAGAGCTGTCTTATACTTTGCCGGGGTATAGAACCTACTACTAAGTGGATCCACTAGTCTATGCTAAAAAGCAATAAGGAATTATCTAAAAAGTATGACCCTATCTATCCATGTTTGCTACATGGTTTATGGGGGCTATGAGTTGTCTGAACTCTCCCCCATATCGGTGCTCAATACTACTCTCAAAATATAACTAGCCTATATGGTTAAAACATAAATCTTTATGTGTTTTGAGATTATTACTCAAAAATCATTCTCTTTAAAGAGATGGTACACAAACTGCTCAAAATGCTTTTGGAAATCTCAGTTTCCTCCTCTTTTAAATGTGAAAACATTTACTCTTCCGAATACTTAGTTCCCACATATACATTTTGAAAAAAAATGAAACTTGACTCTTTTCATCCTCATACTCAGTGCTCAAGTCTTTAAAACAAGTTTTAAAACAATTTGTAAACAGACTTCTTAAAATAGGGTTCATGCCGAATTATGGACGTGAACAACTCAATTTAAGGTTTTCAATAACCATTCATAGAACTCAATACTTGGAACTCAACAACTCCAAAACACAAGGAGTCAATGATACTACTAATCTAAAGAATGCTCGATTCGGAGGGATTATGAGGAATTATGGGCATGAACTACTCAACTCAAGGACTCAATGATACTTCTAATCTCAAGAATTCTCGACTCATAGGGTTCATGCGGAATTATGGGTATCAACTACTCAACTCAAGGACCTTCATGGTAACATGTAGTAGTCCCATGACTAGGAATATAATTTCAAAAGGATTAGGAACTCAATACTCAAGACTTAGAACTTGAAGGTACTTCTACTCTCAAAGATACTCAAAATATGGAGTTCACACGGAATTATGGGCATGAACGACTTGACTCAAGAATCTCAATGATTATGTAGACTCATGAATACATTCTCCTCATTCTCATACTCACTTACTCGAGTCTTGAAACAATTTAAAAGTTATTGTAGAAGACTCCTCGAAAAGACTCAAAGGGACTTTCTCAAACTCTAATCTTAACTCTTCCTTGAATTTGAATTATGGATTCAAGGGTTATAATTCATGTTATGAATGATCTCTCAATGTTTAGATGTAGTTTAGAGTAGTTAAAATCAATAGGGAGTAAAGGTATACTTTAAAAAGACTTAAACGAAGAAAACAATGGAAAAAGGGTGGGGGCAAGTGACCCTGATGCACCAGGCCCTAAACTTTAGAGGCAACAACCTAGCTCACTGCTGGGGCGCCGCCCCAGCCCTCCCCTAGAGACAAATTTTTCTTCAATTTTTCCAGCCCTACCTTGTCTAAACTCGAATGATTTCCTCCAAACTTTTTTGGATCCTTAAAACTAACCTAATTACGGTGAATTCTACACCAAAAACCCACCAAGAACAACACTCATTCACAACTCTCACCTCAAGAACTCAACAAGAACTTCATTATAAAAAATGAAGCACAAAACTTCAGGAACCCAAAAAGATTATCAATATACTCAATCTCATGGATGAAATTCGTAAAACAAACTTATGATTTGCGTGTGGGCGAATAAACCCTATACTATGGAAGCTTACATACCTCTTAGGATAAAATCCTTGACAAAATCCCTCGAAGAATCGAAAAAATCTTGAACGCTCTTCCTTTTCTCCTCTTTTCCTCTTCTCAAACTCCTCTAAAAACCCTAAGCGTATTTTAGAAATAACTAAAACTGATTCTAATTAGTTTAGACTCTTAAAACCTTACTAAAAATGTATAAATCCAATTGGGTAAGGAAAAGACCAAATACCCGTTATATTTTTGGGTAACTTTCCTTATTTGGATAACCCAACTTCAAACGAGCATATCTCCCTCATACGAGCTCAAAAATTTGCAAACTTGGCGGCATTGGAAAGAGGAGTCAGTGATCTTTCATTTGATATCTTAGGGGGTCTTATAACTCATCATGTGCTAAAAGTTATGGTCGTTTGAAGTTGACCCAAAACTTGGAAGAACATAGGAATGACTTTAATGAAGTCTCTTCAAAAACCCTAAGCGTATTTGGATTTATGAAAACTGAACCAAATAAAATTTGTCCCCAAAATATTACTAAAATTCGTTTAAATCTGATTGGGCAAGGAAAAGACCAAAATACCCTCATATTTTTGGTTTACTTTCCTTAATTGGACAACCCGACTTCAAAAGGGCATATCTCCATCATACGAACTCAAAAATTAGCAAACTCGGCGGTGTTAGAAAGAGGACTCAGAGATCTTTCATTTGATATCTTTG
This sequence comes from Solanum microdontum, assembly GCA_036250385.1. Classification (NCBI taxonomy): domain Eukaryota; kingdom Viridiplantae; phylum Streptophyta; class Magnoliopsida; order Solanales; family Solanaceae; genus Solanum; species Solanum microdontum. The sequence goes on along the minus strand of JAJONQ010000218.1, from coordinate 76,821 downwards.
GGTCTCCAAACTCATGTTGTGCTAAAAGTTATGGTCGTTTGAAGTTGACCCCAAACTTGAAAGAACTTAGGAATGACTTGAATGAGCTCTCTTCCAAAACCCTAAGCGTACTTGGATTTATGAAAACTGACCCAAATAAGATTTGTCCCAAAATATTACTAAAATTCATTTTAAGCTGATTGGGTAAGGAAATGACCAAAATACCCCTTATATTTTTGGTTTACTTTCCTTAATTGGACAGCCCGACTTCAAAAAGGCATATTCCAAGACCTTTCATTTGATATCCTATGGGCCACCTAACTCATCCAGTACTGAAAGTTATGGTCGTTTGAAGTTGACCCAGAACTTTGAAGAACCTAGGAATGACTTGAGGGAATTCTCTTTAGTTCTTTTTTTTGGAACTCAAGTTGCTACATATAACGACCTTAAAACTTCAAAAATATTTAAATTCCTCGGTAACTCTTACTCACAATGAAGAATGGTTTGAGTTTTAGCTCAAAATATTTTTGGGGTGGTACACAATTGATCCGTAAGATTTAGGAACCTTGGGTCTAAGCAATTTATGGAGAAACTGAAGAATTTACTAAATTCTAGGGACCTAATGGTGAAATAAACCCACTAGTGATATCCCACATACCTGGTGACGAAAACTACGGAGATATCCTTTAGATTTTGGGGCTGAACTTGAAGAAGGCCTCTACTTGTTCTTTGGAGAAACTGACACATCTTTCTCTTCTTTTCTTTCTAAGTTAGATTATTTTAGGAGAATGAGGATTTTAGGTAGTTTCTGACTAGATTACTAAGCTTAGAGTGAGTAAAAGGACATAGTTTAAGCACCAAACGATGTAGTTTAAGTACCAAACAAATAAGGAAAAAGACCAATACGACACTCACTTAAAACTGATGAAGTGACCTTTGCGAGGCACTTGATGGGCCATTTAAGGCATGATGGCCTGTCTAGTCGATCGTCATGCTGCCCTGCCTGACATGACTTCACTAAATCGAGCATAACTTTAACTCAAGGCTTGGAATTAGGCAGACTTGACGGCATTGGAAAGAGGACTTAAAGAATTTTAATTTTATAGGTCATGGGACACCTAATTCACTTTGTGATGAAAGATATAATCGTTTGAAGTTGATCCAAAATTCAAACCTGACAAGCCTCTTTAACGGATGACTTCAAGGTCCGTGTGAAGCTCCACGGACTGTTTAGGTGACCGTGGTCCTTCATAGTAGCTTGGGATGCTATGCCTCTTTTCACCGTCGGCCTCACAGTCCATGCGAAGCTCCATGGACCATCTAAGAGTCCATGGGCCCTCACCTTGGTTGGGTGCAACTCCACGAGCAGGGTGACGGGTCATGGTCCTCTTCACGGCTCGCAGACCCCTCCATGGTTTGCGCTTCTCTCTTGTTGAATCCTAGTTCAGATTTTTGAGGTGTTATAGCTTGCGTCCTTCGAACTTGCGCTGGATCGGCGAGATGCCAATTAGAGAAAGCAGATCACCAATCGCCTTCTCGGATATACCTTCTATTTTTCATCACAAGCTTATGTGCTTGGATCGGTGAACACCATTCGGTCATTGTACCATGCAATCTTCATGTTGCTACTAAGACAAAAAAGCAACATTAGATCCATTATTCAGTCGGTGAGACGCATGCTAGCTTCTGCAGGACACCTGCTCCATACCGGTGTGCTTGGGTGCTTTTTGGCATCAAATCCATCAAACATGTTTTTATAAGGAATACCTGCATACAAGAGAACTAGGGCCTAAAAATCCTTCAATAAGCAATAAAAATGGAAGAATTTGAGTGCAATGAGTCGGTAAAATACCAACTCATCAATATAGTTTACAAGAAATCTAGTAGTTTATAGTGAAAATTTACAAGAAGAGTATAAGATATAACTTTCATGTGCTACATGGTCCTAAAACAACATACTATGACATCAATCTACATATTGCTCAATTAGGTATATATGTATTTTTCATGCAATACATCAATATAATGAAAAATATTTTTTAAGTGATTATCAGTGATTCTTTCCTTTTTTTTTCCTATACACTTGAATTAAAGACCTAAAAAATAAATTATGCAAAATCAACAAGAGGACATACAATCACATACTTTCAGTAAGAATATCTGATATAGCTTTAAATAAAATTCATCCAACTCTATAGTTCTCATTTCGTGGGAGATCTGTGTAAAACTCAAAAGAAAGTCTTATGCAATATTTTGACAGAAACAGATTTTGAAGTTCAATTAGATGACTGAAAGTTGCAAAAGCCATAATTTTTAAACTTGAAAATAATATTTTGAGTATTACTTTTATCAAGAGGCTAATACTGATTAGAATATCCTACTACACAGAACAACCACTATCCGTACTTTATATACACAATTGTGCCCCTTTTTGGAGCTCATAAATTATGATATGTATTTAAGAAAAAAATCATTTGAGCTGCGACACAATGATTTTAATACTTCACACAAGTCTGAAGTCACAAATAGCTTGAAATTCTGAAAAAACATTAATCATAAAATTAAAGAGCAAAAACATACCCAAAATTCTACTTATAAAAAAAGAAGAGAAACTGAAAGCCACTTTAAATTTTCAAAAGAATGAATATTTCTAATGGATATGCATTTCCTTTGCAATAAGTTAAGATTCATTGTTGAAAAATCTTATGTGGTAATCAAGAGTAGATAGATGTAGCATAACAGAAGTTAGATTACCACTATATGTAATGAGTTTATCATACTTTATTGAAAAAAGTCACACTTTCATAAGGACTTACTTTATTAATTTTTAAAACATATAAAGACAGGCGAGTGAAAAAACAAAGTCCTTATTCCGTGTTAGGTATAAAAAAATTCTAAACTTTATAAAGATGATTTTTGAAGAAGAAAGGATATGCAAGTTATTTGATACTGAAAATCAAGTATACAAGTTGAACAAACATTTATGGAGTCTTCATATTGTCCATTGAAGTAGTTTCAGACTTAGATATAAACAATTTGGCAGTTCATAAAACTAAAGAGCCAAAACATACCCAAAATTCTACTTATAAAAAAAGAAGAAAAACTGAAAGCCACTCTAAATTTTCAAAAGAATGAATATTTCTAATGGATATGCATTTCCTTTGGAATAAGTTAAGATTCATTATTGAAAAATCATATGTGATAATCAAGAGTAGATAGATGTAGCATAACAGAAGTTGGATTAACACTATATGTAATGAGTTTATCATACTTTATTGAAAAAAGTCACTCTTTTATAATAACTTACGTTAGTAATTTTTAAAACATATAAAGACAGGAGAGTGAAAAAAGAAAGTCCTTATTCCGTGTTAGGTATAAAAAAAATTCTAAACTTTATAAAGATGATTTTTGAAGAAGAAAGGATATGCAAGTTATTTGATACTGAAAATGAAGTATAAAAGTTGAACAAACATATATGGAGTCTTCATATTGTCCATTGAAGTAGTTTAAAATTTAGATATAAATAATTTGACAGTCATAAAATTAAAGAGCAAAAACATACCCAAAATTCTACTTATAAAAAAAGAAGAAAGACTGACAGCCACTTTAAATTTTCAAAAGAATGAATATTTCTAATGGATATGCATTTCCTTTGCAATAAGTTAAGATTCATTGTTGAAAAATCTTATGTGGTAATCAAGAGTAGATAGATGTAGCATAACAGAAGTTAGATTACCACTATATGTAATGAGTTTATCATACTTTATTGAAAAAAGTCACACTTTCATAAGGACTTACTTTATTAATTTTTAAAACATATAAAGACAGGCGAGTGAAAAAACAAAGTCCTTATTCCGTGTTAGGTATAAAAAAATTCTAAACTTTATAAAGATGATTTTTGAAGAAGAAAGGATATGCAAGTTATTTGATACTGAAAATCAAGTATACAAGTTGAACAAACATATATGGAGTCTTCATATTGTCCATTAAAGTAGTTTCAAATTTAGATATAAATAATTTGGCAGTTCATAAAACTAAAGAGCCAAAACATACACAAAATTTTACTTACAAACAAAGAAGAAAAACTGAAAGCCACTCTCAAATTTCAAAAGAATGAATATTTTTAATGGATATGGATTTCCTTTGCAATATGTTAAGATTCATTATTGAAAAATCTTATGTGATAATCAAGAGTAGATAGATGTAGCATAACAAAAGTTAGATTAACACTATATGTAATGAGTTAATCATACTTTATTGAAAAAAGTGACACTTTCATAAGATCTTACTTTATTAATTTTTAAAACATATAAAGATAGGTGAGTGAAAAAACAAAGTCCTTATTCCGTGTTAGGTATAAAAAAACTCTAAACTTTATAATGATGATTTTTGAAGAAGAAAGGATATGCAAGTTATTTGATACTGAAAATCAAGTATACAAGTTGAACAAACATATATGGAGTCTTCATATTGTCATTGAAGTAGTTTCAAATTTAGATATAAATAATTTGACAGTTCATAAAATTAAAGAGCAAAAGCATACCAAAAATTCTACTTATAAAAAGAGAAGAAAAACTGAAAGCCACTCTAAATTTTCAAAAGAATGAATATTTTTAATGGATATGCATTTCCTTTGCAATAAGTTAAGGTTCATTATTGAAAAATATTATGTGATAATCAAGAATAGATAGATGTAGCATAACAGAAGTTAGATTAACACTATATGTAATGAGTTTATCATACTTTATTGAAAAAAGTCACACTTTTATAATAACTTACGTTAGTAATTTTTAAAACATATAAAGACAAGAGAATGAAAAAAGAAAGTCCTTATTCCGTGTTAAGTATAAAAAAATTCTAAACTTTATAAAGATGATTTTTGAAGAAGAAAGTATATTCAAGTTATTTGATACTGAAAATCAAGTATCAAAAGTTGAACAAACATATATGGAGTCTTTATATTGTCCATTGAAGTAGTTTCAAATTTAGATATAAATAATTTGACAATTCATAAAATTAAAGAGCAAAAACATACCCAAAATTCTACTTATAAAAAAAGAAGAAAAACTTAAAGCCACTCTAAATTTTCAAAAGAATGAATATTTCTAATGGATATGGATTTTGTTTGCAATAAGTTAAGATTCATTATTGAAAAATCTTATGTGATAATCAATAGTAGATAGATGTAGCATAACAGAAGTTAGATTAACACTATATGTAATGAGTTTATCATAATTTATTGAAAAAAGTCACAGTTTCGTAAGAACTTACTTTATTAATTTTTAAAACATATAAAGACAGGCCAGTGAAAAAATAAAGTCCATATTCTGCGTTAGGTATTAAAAAATTCTAAACTTTATAAAGATGATTTTTGAAGAAGAAAGGATATGCAAGTTATTTGATACTGAAAATCAAGTATACAAGTTGAACAAACATATATGGAGTCCTCATATTGTCTATTGAAGTAGTTTGAAATTTAGATATAAATAATTTGACAGTTCATGAAATTAAAGAGCAAAATCATACCCAAAATTCTACTTATAAAAAAAGAAGAAAAACTTAAAGCCACTCTAAATTTGCAAAAGAATGAATATTTCTAATGGATATGCATTTCCTTTGCAATAAGTTAAGATTCATTATTGAAAAATCTTATGTGATAATCAAGAGTAGATAGATGTAGCATAACAGAAGTTAGATTAACACTATATGTAATGAGTTTATCATACTTTATTGAAAAAAGTCACACTTTCATAAGAACTTACTTTATTAATTTTTAAAACATATAAAGACAGGCGAGTGAAAAAAAAAGTCCTTATTCCGTGTTAGGTATAAAAAATTCTAAACTTTATAAAGATGATTTTTGAAGAAGAAAGGATATGCAAGTTATTTGATATTGAAAATTAAGTATACAAGTTGAACAAACATATATGGAGTCTTCATATTGCCCATTGAAGTAGTTTCAAATTTAGAAATATTTTGACAGTTCATAAAATTAAAGAGCAAAAATATACCCAAAATTCTACTTATAAAAAAAGAAGAAGAACTGAAAGCCACTCTAAATTTTCGAAAGAATGAATATTTTTAATGGATATGCATTTCCTTTGCAATAAGTTAAGAGTCACTATTGAAAAATCTTATGTGATAATCTAGAGTAGATAGAGGTAGCATAACAAAAGTGAGATTAACACTATACGTAATGAGTTTATCATACTTCATTGCAAAAAGTCACACTTTCACAAGAACTTACTTTATTAATTTTTAAAATATATAAAGACAGGCGAGTGAAAAAACAAAGTCCTTATTCCGTGTTAGTTATAGAAAAACTCTAAACTTTATAAAGATGATTTTTGAAGAAGAAAGGATATGCAAGTTATTTGATACTAAAAATCAAGTATACAAGTTGAACAAACATATATGGAGTCTTCATATTGTCCATCGAAGTAGTTTCAAATTTAGATATAAATAATTTGACTGATACTTATTAAATGGCTTAAACAATACCGACAGGAGAATTCAACCAAAAAAAGTTCATCAAATGAAAGTTCATAAAACTTCTACATAAAAAAATTAAAAATTAAAGACAATTTGTATCTTAATTAAAATAAAATAAATGTAGAAAATCATCAGTAATGATAAATCCCACGATATGAATGCAGCCAAATGTAAATTGAAAAAAAGATAACAACTTACCTGAGTAATAAGAATAACTAAAATGATTAATTGCAAGAGGATCAACTCCTGAAGTAATCTACATATCGTTATAATTGAGGAGCAAAGAGTGATTTGGATTGATGAAAGGTAGATTTGCAAGAAATGATGCACTTGAGGAGGGGGGAGAATGTGCAAGGTAATTTACAAATTGATTAAACTTAGGGATGAGATATTATTGCATCAATCGATAAAATTGACACAATAATTTTTTATCTACTAACCAATTTCAATTCAGATGATAGATAAATTTACAAACTAGGATATTGAGATGATTAAGTATCCTTCAATAAAGGACAGAAGAGTAAAACCATTAGGTGGAGGTACTTAATGCCACGAGGAGTGGAGAAGGCTTGGATTATGGTAATCTAAGTGTCGTTTAAAAGTTTCACCCTTATATTCTCCAGTGAAAAGTACTTAATTATATCTCCATCTTTGTTTGTGAATTTATTTATCATCTCAATTAAAATGGTTTATCAGGAAAAAAGAATGTTTATTACCCCGATTGATGCAATTTCCCATCCCTCGATTCCCCCTCCCTAGCAATTGTATAATTTTAAACAAATCTACCTTCCACCAACCCATCCACCCAAATCAATATTTTCTCCTCAATTATAACGATATGCAGATCTACTCCAGGAGTTGATCCTCTTCTAATTTGTCATTTAGATAAGTTGTTCATTCTTCCTCTCTTTCTTTTTAAAAAAAAACTAAAATAAAATTGAGTTTGACTGCATTTATGTTGTGGGGTTTGTTATTGTTGATGATGTTCTACAATAATTTTCATGTAATTAAGATTCAGTGGTCATGAATATCAGAATTGTTGGTTGATGTTCAAGAATTCCTCTTTAGGCACTTCATACCATTCATACATATTTGTTGTTTTATTTTTAATTTTTTTGTGTAGAAGTTTATGACTTTTCATTTGATGAGTTTGTTGGTCGATTTCTCTTGTTCATGTTATTTAAGCCATTAATAATTTTCAATCAATTTAACTATATCAGAATTTGAAACAAGTATGATACATGGATTATATGAGGACTCCATATATGTTTGTTCAACTTGTATACTCAATTTTAAACATAAAATAACTTGTAGACCCTTTCTCCTTTGAAAACCATATTTATAAAGTTTCAAATATTTCTATATCTAACAGAATAGTGTACTTGATTTTTCACCCACATGTCTTTTATATGTTTTGAGAATTCATGAAGTTTCTTGTGATATTTGACTTATGTAGATAAAGTATGATAAATCCTTATTGCATATAGTATTAATGTCACTTCTTTTATCCTACATCTATCTACTCTTGACTATCACATATGATTTTTCAAAAATGAATCTTAACCTATTGCAAGAAAGTGTATTTCTATTGAAAAGATTTTTTTTTTTTGAAGATTTAGAGTGACTTTCAATAGAATTTATTTATTTACAGTAGAATTTAGGGTGTGTTTTTCTTTTCGATTTTATGAATAATGTTATTTTCAGAGTTTCGAGATATTTGTGACTTTTGTCTTACGTGATAGAGTCAATGGTGACTCCGCCGTGGGAAGAGTCGCTTCCTTCTTGCTTGATAGGCCTTGTGTTGCAGCTCAGATAAAATCTCAAGTATGTATTATAATTCATGAACTCCAAAAGTGGGTGGAGGTATAGTTATGTGTGTGATGTAGGGGTTGTGGTTTATTCAATTAGTAAAATATTGTAATCAGTATTATCCTCAATTATTTTAGTCCAGATGAAAGTGAAACTTAACAAGTTGGAAAAGACTAAGGGTGTGCGCATCAATTTGAATAGGTAAAAAATTACCGAACAACAACTATTGATACATGGATAGCATTTTGTATAATGTACATTCAATATTCTCCCGAACTATCAAGTTTATACCCCTTGGATTCTTCTTAAGTTTAGGACCCTTTCCTATAAAACACCAAACAAAGATTGAGTAGATAGACTATTCCTAGCTCAATACCATTACATGTGAAACTACTTGAATTATCTCATCCCTGGCTCAAACCCATAGAGTAAATTTCATCAAGACCTCACAATTGAGTCTTACCCAACTCCATTAAGCTTTCCCAAGTCCAAATGGTGTTAGAGAGTTCAATCAATATTTACAATCACTGATTCTAGATTAAAACATAAAGACAACAATAGATCCATACAACACAATCAATATTAAATCTGATTAATCAACACCCCTTCATATTTTACATTCCCATATACCACACACACCCCTAGATAAGGGTCTAGATACTCATAAAAGATTAAATAGACACAATACCCATAAAAAAGAATCTCCCTTTCAAGCTTAACTGATAAGCGAAACTTGAAGTCCAAACTTGGATTTACGCAAATCTGAATTTTTTTTTCTCTAAAAGCTAAGAAATTTTTACTTTTTCTCTATTCTCTACCTTGCATACTAATTTCTATTATATCATATACAATGTCTATTGCCCGTACACAATTGCAGAAATCCCTATTTTGTCCTTAGAACATCCCAAAAGAAAACACTCTTTTTCCAAACTTACATTTTTTCCCTTCAACTTGTGTCCTTCAAACTTGCACTAGATCGGCGAAATGCCGATTAGAGAAAACGGAGCACCAATCACCTCCTCGCATAAACCTTTAGTTTTTTGTTAGGAGCTTTTGTACTGGGATCAGTGAATGTCGATCGTTCATTGTACAACATCATCTTCACGTCGCTACTAACACTACAAAGCACCATTTGAGCCCGCATTAAGTCGGTGAGACACATGCTGGCTTTTGCCGATCACCCATTCCATACATGTGTTCATCGGTGTCTTTTGGATTCAAATTCATCAAACCTGTTCTTCGAAGGAATGTCTGGACACAAGAGAACTAGGACCTAAACCTCCTTCAATAAGCATTAAAACATGGCAATAATTCAAGAATTTGAATCAAATGTGTTGGAATGGTTTACATAAAATCTATTAGTTTATAGGGAAAAATTACAAGAAGAATTTAAGATATAACTTACATGAGCTTCATGATCCTAAAAAAACATACTATGACATCAATCTATATATTGCTCAATCAGGTTTATATGCGGTTTACATGCAATACATCAATATAATGAAAATACTTTTTAAGTGATTAGCAGTGATTTTTTCCTTTTCCTTCCTACACACTTGAACAAAAGACCTAAAAAATGAAGTATGCAAGACCAAAAAGAGGACATACAATCACATACTTTAGAAATAATATGGAATATAACATTAACTAAATGTCATCCAACTCTATATAAGATGTTCTCATATCGTGGGAGATCTGTGGAAAACACAAAAGAAAGTCTAATGTAATTTTTTGACAGACACGAATTATGAAGTTCAAACATATGACTGAAAGTTGCAAGAGTCATAGTTTATAAACTAGAAAATAATATTTTGAGTATCACTTTTATCTAGACTGAAATAATCAGCAAGATGCTAACAGTGATTAGAATATTGTACTACACTAAACAACCAGAACCCCTACTTTACACACACGACTGTACCTTCCTTTTGGAGCTCATGAATTATGATACGTACTTAAGAAAAAATCCATTTGAGTTGCAAAACAATGGTTTTCATCCTACGTATAAGGATGAAGTCACAAATATCTTTAAATTCAGAAAAACATTAATCATAAAATTAAAAAGCAAAAACATACCCAAAATTCTACTTATAAAAAAAGAAGAAGCATTGAAAGCCCCTCTAAATCTTCAAAAGAATAAATTTTTTAATGGATATGTCACGACATAAAAATGGAAGTGATGATACTTGTCTATTCTCACCAAGACAAGTCAGCATCAACCCAACAAAAATGAAAGAAATGTAGAAATATAAAACAAGACCAAGACAAAGGCAGAAAACTTATTTATTCTAAACAGTATCCCAAAACCTTGTTGTCACATGTAGAAGCCACTAATGACAATATATAATTCGAAAGATAAATACAAGTCTCACTCTTTGTTTCTCAAGTAGAAAAAAACTTAAAGAAAAGAAAAGAGGGCCCTCCAGGATGACAAGCAGCTACCTCTCAAGTCCTTCAACGAGCTTCGCTAGTTAGGAGAACAAGAAGGAGATCACATGGGTCCGAGCTCGGAACCTACACAAGTGTAGAAGCAAGGGGTGAGTACCAACAACACGGTACCCAACAAGCAACCTAGAAAACAAGGCATATAGCTAGAAAAAAGAATATCCCTTACACTCCAACCGAACCTCCTCAAACAACAACCTGCACGGAAATCAGCACAACCTAGCAATTCTACTATACATGGCTCATAAGGCCAAATACAGTTCAATCTTCATAATTCAAAAATCAAATAAGTCATTCTCAAATTCAAGTAGCTCAATCACTCACAACAAGTACAGAAATCATAATTAGCAATCAAGTCGCGCATAAGCATCAAATGCATCAAGTCTTACTTAATCTCTTGCCGGAACCATTTCCCCATTGGCATAATATTACTAGATGGAACTATTTCCCATCGGCACAATATCACTAGCCAGAACCATTTCCCATCGAGTTTATATCAAATCACTAGCTTAAACCATTTCGCATCAGCTTTATATCTAATCAGTAACCGAAACCATTTCTCATCGACTTTATAAACACTTGTAAAAAATGACCTCAGCATCACAACACTAGCTGGCAAGGACCTCGACATCAAAACACTTGCCGGCAAAGACCTTGACATCACAACATTCGCCGGTAAAGACCTCAACATCATAACACTCGCTGGCAAAGACCTCGGCATTATAATCTTCACATGTCTCATCACAGAGTTCACAATCAAGGCATACAAGTAATATCACACTATATGGAAGTGACAACAATTCACACAATTCAAGTCCATATTCATGCTTTCAAGCATTTCATCAATCAATCAACAAGAGTCACAATAAGGCAATTTACATCATCATGTTCATCACATAACCCTTTTCATTTCAACCCCTTTTTATTTATTTAGATGTATCAAGTGGACAATTTAAACCCTTCACCTCATCCCCATAACTACCAACACACAAGCAACGAAGGAAGTACACAAATTCTACTAGAATAGGAGGTTTAGGAGGTAACTTGCTTTTTATTCAATGAACAATTACTCCACGACTTGAGTATTCCCCTTTCGATTCACTTCCAAAGCCACACACTCTATAATAATCAAATATTCACAGACACTTATCGGAAAAACAATTCATACATTAATTATATAGAGAAATGGGTCAATCAACTCAAAACCCAATTTCAAAATGGAGGTTTGAATGCAAAAAACAATACTTGAAAGCATTATTCAAGGCTTTAGGAACTCATTAGAGATAACCTTTTCGAAAAAGGGATAAAAACCACTTCAAATCACAATTTTACTTATTTCTTGTGTTCTTGAAGAAAACCCCAAATTTCTCATTTCAAAAGCTTAATTTGAACACATAATTCATAACTAACGATGGGTAATTTAAGGTTTATAGTTAAGAATCGTTACGCTAAAGATTCCCCTCGAAAATCTTGTCCAAAAAGCCACCCAAAGCTCCAAAACTCAAATATGGTGAAATGGGGCTTAAACCCGAAATTTGCAGGTCAAAACCCTCTCTAATGTTGCTTAAGCGACCATAGGTTCTCTTAAGCAAACCCCGTAAAAACTGGGGGTCTCGATTTTGCGAACCAGGTTTCGCTTAAGCAACCATTGCTAAAGCGAGCCTTGGTTCGCTTAAGCAAACCCTTCAAAAAGTCTGGCCTTCGCTTAACCAATCAGACCTTTGCTTAAGCGAAGCTCTCTTAGGTGGAAGGCCTATTGCATAAGCGAAGGTTACAGAACTCAGGCACTAGAAAAATCAGCCAACTTTCAAAACATGGAAAGGACCCTCAAGATTCGTTCGGAACTCCGTGCACACAAACCACATATGCAAATCAATTATACTTGACGTTCCAAACTCAATGGAACCGTTAAAATGCGAATTTGAGGTATCCTTGAGCCAACATCCATGAAAAACATGAGAAACTAACTCACACCTAAAAAGGTTAAGACAAATTTGGGACCTCTCAGAAATCAACCAAGGCTTGACCTAGGACTAAAATCATCCTCCAAATCCAACGGAACTTTCGGAATTCCAATCCGAGCATCCGAATCCCTAATGGTGACCAAAGGCTAACATTTCACAATTTCACAATTTAGGACCTCAAATCCTCAAAAAGATTCTGAATAAGAAACTGACTCGCACATATTTCATAATCTGGGACTGATGGAATCAATGGAATTCCATTGCGACACTCGAAACTCCGAAATTCAACAAAAACCACCTTCTTAATAACTTAGCCGTTCAAACTCAAAACTTACCAAAATTCTCAACTTTAATTCAAAGTTCAAAACCAACTTTTTCAAAACTCAATCATAGAAGACTCGGGGTCAATATCGGGAGGGAAAATGGTAAATTCATGAAACTTTCCAAAAATGTCCGACCGGGTCATTACATGATATGCATTTCCTTTGCAATAAATTAAGTTTCATTTTTGAAAAAATCTGATGTGAAATCAAGAGTAGATAGAGGTACCATAATAGAAGTGGAATTAACACTATATGAAATAAGGTTCATCATACTTTATTGACAAAAGTAAGACTATCACAAGAACTTACTTCATTAATTTTTAAGAACTATAAAAGACAAGTGAGTGAAAAAACAAGTTCCTTATTATGTGTTAGATATAGAAAAATTCTAAACTTTATAAAGATGGTTTTCGAAGAAGAAAGGGTATGCAAGTTATTTTATACCTAAAATAAAGAATACAAGTTGAACAAACATATGGAGTCTTCATACAGTCCATCAAACTAGTTTCAAATTCAGATATAACTAATTTGACAGATACTTATTAAATGGCTTAAACAATATCATTCAACAAAAAAAGTTCATCAAATTAAATTTCATAAAACTTATACATGAAAAAATTAAAATTTTAAAAACAATTTGTATCTTCATTAAAATAAAACTAATGTAAAAAAATCATCAGCAATGATAAATCCCATGATATGAATGCAGTCAAATTTGATTTTTTTTAAAAACGAGAACAACTTACCTAAATAACAAGACTAATTAAATAATGAATTGGAAGAGGATCAACTCTTGAAGTAGATTTACATATCGTTATGACTGTGGAGCGAAGATCGATTTGGATTGATGGGTGGATGGAAGGTAGATTTGCAAGAAATGATAGAACTTAGATTACACTTAGATTATATAATCTTTTTTTACCGATTTTCAGTTCCTTTTAATCTCATTTTTACCGATTGATATAGTCTTCATTTTAAAAATTGAATTTTCTCAAATTTGTAAGCATGGGCAGAAAAATTATACACACATGTTCATTTGTCGAAATATTTTTATTCATGTTTTCTTATGTTAATTCTTTTTTTCTATTATGTCTTGAAGTTTGTCAATTTCATGTTGATGATGATAAGATATCAATAACATAATAAAACTGAGTCCGGAGCTAAAAGGGCAAAAAACATTGTCGAAAATTTCAAAAGGGCACATCAATTATTTTTTAACCAAAAGGGTAAAATCGCTCCTGAGGGAGTGATGTCCTTCGGAGAAAATTAACTCCGTCTACTCCGTTAAAATAAACAAAAATCGCTGCCCCAGCAGCGATTTTGTTGATTTTTTAAAATTGTTTTTCTCTTAAAATCGCTGCCTTAGCAGCGAATTTGTCAAATTTCTTTTTTTTTTTTAAATCACTACACCAGCAGTGATTTTGTCAAATTTTAATTATTTTTTTTAAATGGCTGCTTCAGCAGCCTTTTAAAAAAAAATAATTTAATATCTCTGCAATCGCAGCGATTCTCTTTTATTTTTTTAATTTTTCTTTTAAATTATTTTTCCAAAACTTCTTTTAAAAAAAAATTCAAAGACAAACCGCTTTGGAAAAATAAAAGTTTTGGAAAAACTTTGGGAAAAAGTTTTGGCATAAAACGCTGCTCAGCAGCTATTTAAAAAAAATATAAAATTTAAAGAATTTTAAAGAAAATCGCTGCAATTGGAGCGACTTTAATTTAATTTTTTTATGTAAAAAAAAGGAAAAACGCTGCTCGACCAACGATTTTTTTTTTAAAATCGGCAAAATTGCTGCTGGTGCAGCGATTTCTTTTTTAAATATTTTTTTTTTTGGCAAATTTTTTTCTGTGGCAGGGATTTTATGAAAAAAAGTTTTTTATTTTTGACAAAATCGCTGCCACAGCAGCGATTTTGATATATTTTAACGTAAGGGAGTAGACGGAGTTAATTTACCCTTTTGGTTAAAAAAAATAATTGGTGCCCTTTTGGAATTTTTGACAAATTTTTTTGCCCTTTTGGCTCCGAACTCTAATAAAACTCGAGATCTTGAGAAATATGACAAAGCCCAACATCTAGCAATAGGAGTTTGTCAGTAGAATTAACATGTTCTTCCTCATCCTTCGATACTCCACTCACTACAAATAGAACAAGATATCACAAAAAATGAAATATCATTGAGTAATCAATATAATCAAATAAAATTTCAACGAAGTGTTCCAAGAATCTCATAAACAATTGTCCCCACCAAAAAAATTCTTAATAACAAAATTCTCATTATACTATAATTAAACTTGAGAAAATTAAAGGTATAGACAATCGCATTAAGAAAAATAAACTATCAGAAAATTCTTATTATACTATAATTAAACTTGAGGAAATTGAAGGCTTAGACAATCGTATATATTAAGAAAAATAAACTATCAGAAAAATACTGTAAAATATAAAGTAAATTAAATGCTCATTTTATTTTAGCAAAATACATTTCACGAGATTACAACAAATTTGACAGACGCATAAGCATAATCATATACAAACCATGTATCATTAGTACCAAGTCCCTTCTATATTTTATTATACTTCTATTGAACAACTTCCAAACTGTTGTATCACCCCAAAAGAAATTTCTAATATAAGGTTCGAATCATACTTTGTATACGTATGGGATCGTACTGGATGATTCCTAGTTTCTCATGTGTGTTAAGGTTCATTTTCAAGTGTAGGAAGTGTATTACAAGTGATTTAGGGTCATTAGGGACCCATAGCAATAAGCGGAGCTCAAAGTCTTTCACTCGTTGAGTTTTCTCATAAACTCATGCAAGAGTCAACTTCAAATAACTATATCTCTTATAATATGAGTATTTAGATGGAACATGACCTAAATAATTAAACGCCTATTAATATTATTTACAACTCCACCAAGTTTGCATTAATCGGAGTTCGGAGAAAAAAGTTATGATCGTTTTACAAAAGTAACTCCAGTTTGAAATTTTGTTCTAAAAACTATGACCAGAAACTACGGGTCGTGAAAGAATCTGCAGGTCATGATTCATGCTCGTGCAATGGGATAAGAGGCTTAAAATTATTTCCTGAATTCCATGGAACCAATCCACGAGTCATGGATCATTTTACAGACTGTTAGTGTGTCCGTAGACCATGTATATCATGTGTTTCAGTTGTATATCAAAATTTTCAGATTTCATTGAAACATTCTATTAAGTTTCTTTTCACACTTTTCACCCTTTGTTCGATCCCCACAATCCCCAGAAGCTCTCTTTAACCCTACTAAGTCTTGGTAAATATTCTCCAAGATTTTACAACATAAATCCTATAATTTCTACAAGATTTTAACAATAAATTCTCTTCCTATGTCTAGTGAAATGAATAGTTCAATTCTAGGGTTCAAGACTGATTTTTAAGCAAGTCATCAACATTTTTTCATCCTAGATAAAGGTAAGCATTATCTCACTATTCCCTAGTGATTCTAACATATGATTATGTATCCTAAGCAAGAATTCGACGCTCAAAACATAGGATTTTCAAGAAAGAATCCAAGAATTTGAAGAAAGGTTTCTTGACTGGTCTTCATCAAGTTAAGGTTATTCTTCAAGATTTATAGAGCATTGATGATATGTAAACTAAGGCTATCATAGTGAGGAACTTAGTTCTTCCTCAGACCCAACATCAACAATTTTAGTTAATAAGATCAAAGCTAGGATTCTTCACCTTCAAGCTTCAAGTTCAACAATTCAACCAATATTTTTCCTTCAACATATGTGGATTTGATCAATGGGTATCCTTTCTCGCATTACTTCCCAAAAAACCCAGTTTTTCATATAATAGTTTCTATAAAAGTTATGTGCAATGACCCTCTAGGCCATTTTCTTTTTTTTTTTTTAATCTTTTCAGCATTTAGAGCTTTTCTGTAGCGACCCCATGTTATTTATGATTTCATGGGACTGACAGTTTGGTTGTGGTGTCATCCGTTTGGATTTCTTTTGGGAAGTTTCTATTTGGAGACTGTGAAACTTGAACGGTTGATGTCAGTCAAAAGTTCAGGAAGACGGCTTCTGAATGCAATTCTAATGGTTCCATCAGCTCGGGAAGGGTCATTCTAGGCTTGGGGTATTGTTGGTTCGGGCTCGAGACTTTCGCTGTGAGTTTGTGCCATTAGGGATTTGAATTTAGAAGCTTAAGCCAAAGTTTGACTTTAGTCAATATTACTGGTAAACGTGAGAATTTCGTTAGTGTGGTTAGCTGTGAAATATCGAGTTTGGTCTAGAACGACCTGTCATGCTATTTTTGAGGCTTTCAATCTCATTTTGAGCCTTCTTGTGGAATTTGGCTAAAACAAAATTTGGGTGTGGGATCCACGTTTCGTCAAAACGACCTCAAATAGAAGTTTTAATAGTACCATTGAGTCCAAAATATCAAATTTAGTGGTGTAGCATATCTAGTATATTTCATCGGGTCTCAAACAAATTCTGAGGGTCCGTGCGGAGACTCTGAAAATAGCAAATATGGTGTTGCTGGTGCAGACATTTAGTGATCAGACTTCAGTCTTTTAGTGTACAGAAATACTCTTTTAGCGAGAATATTTGCAATTTAAGTAGAGAAATTGCAGTTTCGGCCTTCATTTTCAAAACTCAATGTCTTGAGCTATAGAGCTCCGATTCAGCTGATTTTAAATACACAGGTTCACAGTTTTGTGTGACTATGTAGTGGAGTATTCAGGAATTTTCTTGCACTCTCCATTTGAGTTAATTTCTACCCTAAGAGGCTGCCTAGCTCTCTCTATATTGTTTAATGGTGAATTTTGGTGCATGTGTGTGTTTGGGCTATTCCAGACAGGGAATTGAGCCCTATTTTGGGGCACAAGCTTAGTTAATTGGTTAAGACCTTTTGACGAAGTCAAATTTGGGATTCCCAACGCAATCACACATTTCTGTTTTGACTAAATTTTTGGTTTTTCTACACTCATTGCAATTTTAATGTCTAAACGTCTGTAATGACGTTGTGATCGATAATTTGATAGTGTTGTAATGTTTTGGAGGCATTTTAAAGGTGGATAGCTCTTTTTGGTGGATTCAGAGCACTTGTGATCGGTATTGAGGTAGGCCTCGGTCTACTTTATTGATTGGGCTTCTTATATGATGCTAAGTATGGATTACATGTGATTTTAGGTTGTATTCACCGACTATTAGCTCCTTTTGTTCATTCTATCTTTTTTGACTTCATAGGAGCCTTGGGGTTATTATGGGTTTTGGGATCCTTAGTTTAGGCTCTTAACCTCGCTTGTGGTGTAGATGATGTTGCTAAACCTTGTTAGGATTGATACATTATGGCCTTAGAATAGGTTAGACCTTAGATTCTTTAGGTTGTAATTTATCGCCCTCGTAGTTATGACTTTTTCCCTATAGGGCTTGTATTGGCCCGTTCTCTCTGCGTTGGTGCTTGTGACTTTGGTGGCTCGTCGTAGCTGAGGGTTGGTCCTAGTTATCCTCAATCATGGATTGGAGCAGTATGATTGCAATAGGATGTTGTCCCTTGAATTGGTTCTCCCTTTATTGATATGAAAACTCTTCTTTGATCCCTTCATTTGTTATTTAACGGTAGGTCTGTTGTATCTTTATTGAGCTTTATTAGATTGTTAGCCTCGAGGTGTATGCAAAAACCAATTGGATTCCAGGTTAGTACTCTCCACTTTGGTAGCATGATTTGTTTAACCTTATATTTGTTTGACTTGGAGTTCCTTGTTTGAATGCTAGTGCTGGCATGCATTGCATTCTTTTTTCATTCTCCCCAACTCATGCATTGGTATATTTACCATTCATGAAGAAAAGTTATTTTACTCGGCTTTTATTGTAAACTAGTTTGAACAGGACTCGTACCACCTGGATCACTTGACTTACTAATTTTTGAGATTATGAGGTGTCAGGAACATGCTCCTTTTTCTACTTTAGAAATTAGAGGCATCTAGGATGTTTTTAATTTTTACTTGACTAGCCTGTGCATCGATGTCCTCTCTTGCATGCTTTTGGTCTTGTTGATGCCCCTAGGTTTACTCTTGCTAGCTGGGTAGCTGACGCCCCTTGGAGTTTACTAGCTGGCTGGGAAGCCCCAATATTGATTACTCACGGTTCGAGGCCATTACTTCCGGTTTGAGGTCAATGCTCATGGTTCAAGGCCATTATTTTTTATTTCAGATTAGTGCTCATCGCTTGTGGCTGTTAGTTCCGGTTGGAGGCCATTACCTTTGGCTAGAGGTTTCGATGATCGGTGATGGTCCCACTACTCAACCGACATTCATATGCATCACCTATCATTTGTATACTTGTTTGTTGATTGTATCCTCCAGTTTATAGGGTTGGTTGGGTTATGTTTGTTTTTTGTACCTTCCAAACTTATGAGGTTCAGTTAGGTTACTATTTTACTATATTATGTTCTATGTTATTGATTATTTGATAGCTGATAGGCTTTGGTTCTAGAATTGTGGTTGTGGGTTCTCCTGATCCTAGGTAGTTGGTTGTATCATAGTTATTTGCGATTAGGTTATTGGCTTACGTTCCAGGTTGGTTCTTTACTCGGCTTATTACCCCTTGTACCTGCTTTATATTCCTTATTATTTATGTACCTTGGTATCTCCTGTTTAGTTATTTATGCTACGTTTTCCTTATTACTAGTTGTTTATGCTTATGTTATCTTTTGAGCTCAATTGAACGATGCCTACTGAGTACCATTTTTGTTACTCATACTACACTTATGCTCCCAGAAGATCATAGTTTGAGTTATTGTTGTTGTGTTTTAGTCGTGCGGAGCATCTTGGACTTTTAGAGACTAGGGTGAGCTCCTAGCATTTGGAGATTTTGATTTCCATCTATTTTTGGCTAGACTTAGTCTTTAAATTATATTTAGACACAACTTGTACTTATCTTATATCTGTAAAAATCTTGTACTCTTATTTTTTACTAGATGCTCGTTTACTACCTGATGTAAGGTCTTGGGATGGTTCCTTGTATTGCATTTCTATTGATTACCCTTTCTTTGCGTTGCTATAAGTTTTTTACTACTTGTTGTGACTTTCTCTTGGTAGTCCATTTTTTATTGCTCCAAACTAAGGGTTAGGCTTACCTACTGGTGAGGTGTAGTAGGTTCCATCATGATCTAAGAAATTAGGTCGTGACAGTTTGGTATTAGAGCTCTAGGTTGATTGACATAATTGGTATGAGAAAAAATGCCTAGTAGAGTCATGCAGGTCGGTGTGGAGATATTTGTATCCTATCTTCGGGGGCTATAGGCATTCTAAGGAAATTCTATTCTTGACTCATTAACATTTGCTTTTGCTTCAATTAACCTATAAAACTACTTCCTTGGAATCTACTCTTTCCTAGAAGGATAGCATGAAGTATTCGATTGACGTGGATAGTGCATTAGCACACCGTACTAGAGTTTCATTACATGGTCGGATTAGAGGGCCTCAGTCGAGAATGAACCTTGAGGTTAGAGGTATTTTTCATCATTTATAGAGTTTGGTGTAGCCTAGGCTTGGACAGGATCATTGACTCCCTCAAATCTTAGAGATTTAGTGTTAAGAGGTTCGAGCTTCTTCGAGGGTACACCTCAGGCAGGTGTGGTTCTTGGTGCACTGGGCACATTTCATAGAAGAATTGGGCTGAATGATCCCCAACATGGTTTTTCATCAATTTGAGACAATGTGTTGGGATATTTTGAGTAGGCTGAGCATAATCACACATTGTTCCTTTGGATCGAGAGTTGAGTCAGGGGTTCATTAGAGGGTTGGCCTTGCCGCTCTAGTTGATGTCAGAGCATCTGATATCAGTGGGAACTATTTTTCCCTAGGTTGTTAATTATATCAGGGTTGTGGAACATGCATGCCTTGAGAATTACAGAGATAGTGGTAGGAGGCCACACCATCAGTACAAAAGTGACAATATTCAACTTTGAAGTGTATATCAGTTTAGTGAAGGTCATCTTCTTTCTTGACCTATCAAGCCTTTTGGCGATAGAATCTCATGTTCCTGTGGGTTCTGAGGTAGGTCATGGTGCCTACGACACGTAGATTTTAGGACAAACTTCTTTTAGTGGTAGTTCTAGACCTCAAAGTGTTAGGTCTTGTGTTACTCCAGCTGGGTTTTCACAACAGGTTTTTCTTAGTGATAGTTGCTAAGAGTGTTGCGAGGTTGGACATTATGCAGAGAGTGTCACAAGCCCCAGTGTAGTGGGCTAGTAGTGGTTCTAGGTTTGGCTGAGATAGCCAAGGAAGGTCATCACATTCTTCATACTAGGCTTCAAACTGCAGAGTTTTATATTATTGTAGATAGTTTGACCACTAGTCTAGGGTGTTCCCCTGGTGGGGGTTGATTTATCGGACATTGCAGACATTTGATACTCCTTAGGATAGGGTGATCAGACCTTATTGTATCTGTGGGGTGCATGTACATCGATCTAAAGCTTGTCTCAACAGAGGACCATGATGAGAGGTATTCAATTAGATCAATTTCACGGGCTGTTGGCACCTTCGGTCATAGGTTGTGCCTTTGGTGTTGCCGGTAGTACTTTAGATGTTCAAGTTGAGGTTGGGAACGATTTGTTCTATGTTTTGTGGGACGGCCAGAGGACACGGCTTCAACTATTCTTTCTTGGATGGGATTTTGTGGGTTTACCCCTTTAGTTCTTATTTTGAATAATTTTGGGTTTTCATGCCCATTCGGGCTTATTTGGCTTATCATTTATCGCTCACCTATTATGATACCTTGATTTGAGGTTTGTGTATGTGTTTGTGTATCATTTATCGCTCACCTATTATCATTTATTCTTTTTGGACTCATCTACTTCTTAGGGTCTTAGAATTTGTTTTTGGCTAGCCAAATATGGAGGTGTGATCCCTTATTGTACCTTATTCTTGTTGTTGGCTCTTTATTTTTGTGTTGATAACTCTCAAGGTTAGTGTGAAAATTCAAGTTGGAGTGGCGGTGTTCATTAGTGGTTTTAGACCTTAGCTCGATTGGAAAATGGAAATTCGCTAACAAGGTTCATCTTCAGATTGGGGTCAAAGTAATTTGTGGAATCTATGAGTTGGTTCTAGTTCATGATGTGTGGTTTTCTTTTGACATGTTTGGTAGATTGTGTGGTTCATGATGGGGTTCAATTCATTTGGGAAATTACCGGCCAGTTGATTATGGTGATATTCCACCTCGCAGCTTGGTTTCCTTTAGACTGTGGTGGTCGAGCAATATTTGCAGTGGCATAGTAGCTTGTGGGCTCATGGTATTATTTTTTAAGATATTCATTTTCTTAGATTAGGTCACTAGAGCAGGGATCAATGCATGCTTATCATTCACAAGATGGTCGTCCTTCGGATTAGCGTGGTTAGCTTTAGAAGGTTCTGTTGCAGCTGGATTTGTTGGTCTTTAAGAGCTAGGAGTAGATTTTGGGCTTTGTCCTAAGTTGATGTTCCTTATTTTAGAAGTTGTCGTTCCTCGATGTTTATATAGAGTATGTACTTCTTGTAAGGTTTGTGTTATGAGGTCTTGTAGGTGGATTTCAATTGGTGCTTGAGATGTTCAAGATAGCTAAGGACTGACAGGACGCTCTAGGTGGTTAAAAAATGTTAGATGTGGAGCATAAGGTGAGTATTTTTATTTGTGAGTTGGGTTGCATCTGCCATGGTTCTGTGTTGCCTCAATTATGTGTTTTTGTATGGTGTTGGTCTTCTTAGATGAATCTGGTTTTCATGTGGTGTTAGTCAAGTTCGATTTAGTTGGGTGAGAGTTGGGGCCCAAAATGAAAATATAGGAGATTTTGGAGTTTTGAAGTGAACTTGAGGATTTTTCTCTTTTCCTGAGTTCTTTATTGGTGTTGTTTTATCTGAGAGGGTGTCTAAGGGTCTGGTGGAGCATCCGGACCTGGTATCCTCGTCTTTTTGTGCCTTCAGGGTGTGACTATCCTCCTACTTTCACAAACAAAAGTCCTTTTAGTAGTGAATGTTGAAATGATCCTCAAGGTCATTTTCTTTGTTTTCTCATCTTTTCTGTGTTAAGAACCTTCTTGTAGTGCCCCCAGGTCATTTATGCCTTGCTGAGACTAACAGTCTTGTCACGGGGTTGTTTGTTTTGGTTTTGGGGAAGTATCTGTGTTAT
This sequence comes from Solanum microdontum, assembly GCA_036250385.1. Taxonomy (NCBI): domain Eukaryota; kingdom Viridiplantae; phylum Streptophyta; class Magnoliopsida; order Solanales; family Solanaceae; genus Solanum; species Solanum microdontum. The sequence goes on along the minus strand of JAJONQ010000218.1, from coordinate 53,651 downwards.
TGAGTATTTGAAACTTGAATAGTTGGCTTGGATCAAAAGTTCACGTAGACGGCTTCAAAATACAATTCTAACGGTTCCATCAACTACAAAAGGGCCATTTTTGGCTAGAGGCATGGTTTATTCGGGCCTCGAGAATTCTGGTGTGAGTTTGTGTTGTTAGGCGTTTTAACTTGAAAGCTTAAGTGAAAGTTTTACTTCAGTCAACATTCTTGGTAAACATGCTTGAATAAGAATTTTGTTAGCTCGTTTAGCTCTAGAATGTCGAGTTTAGACTAGAACAACCTTCATGTGGTTCTCGAGGGTCTCAGTCTCATTTCGATTCTTCTTATGGATTTTGGCTAAAAATAGAACTTGAGTGTGAGACCCACTTTTCATTGAGATGACCTCAGATGGAGGTTTGATGGTTCCATTGAGTCTGAAATATTAAATTTAGTGTGGTAGCATATATGGTTTATTTTTATCGGGTCCCGAATGAATTCTGAGGATCCGTTTGGAGACTTTGAAAAATAGCTAAATCTAGTGTTGCTGGTGCAGTCCTTTAACAACTAGAATTCAAACTTTTAGCAACTAGAAATAGCGTTTTAGCGACTAGAATATCTGCTATTTCAATAGCGAATAGCTTCAGCCCTCATTTTAAAAATGTGATTGCTTGAGCTATAGTACTTTGATTGGGCTAATTTAGTTGTGTTGGTTTGGGTTTTTGTGTGGCTATAGGTTGGAATGTTTGGGAAGTGTCGGAGACTCCCCGTTTGAGTTAATTTTTGTCCCGAAGGGGCTACCCTACTCTATTTGTGTTCTTTAATGGTGAATTTTGGTGCATTTATGTGTTTGTACTATTCTAAACATGGAGTTGTGCCCCATTTCAGGGCACAAGCTCGGTTAGTCGAGTAGGACCTTTTGTTGATCTCAATTTTAAGATGTCCAATGTGGGTCCCACTTTCCTCTTTTGACTCATTTTTTGGTCTATCTCCAGTTATTTCAATTTTAGTGTCTAAACATTCATAATAACATTGTCATTGATAATTTGATAGCGTGTTGGTGTTTTGAGGTGTTTCAGAAGTGGATAGCTCTTGTGTGGTGGATTTGGAGCGCTCTTGATCGACTTTGAGGTAGGCTTCAGTCTACTTTATTGATTGAGCTTCTTAGATAGTTTGTAGTCTAGATTACATGTGATTTTAGATTATTTTTTGTCATGTATTAGCTGTTTTTGTTCATTCCATTTTTTCTTGACTCTGTACGAGCCTTGGGCTTATTGTGGGTATTGGGATCCTTAGTTTAGTCTTGTAGCCTCACTTTTTATGTAGATGATCTTGCTTATCCTTGTTAGGATTGATACATTGTGGCCTTAGAATAGGCTGGACCTTAGGTGTTTAAGTTATGTTTTATTGCCCTCGTAGTTAAGATTTGCTCCATATAGGGCTTGTATGGGGTCATTTTCCCTGTGTTGATGCTTGTGACCTTTGTTGCTTGTATTAGCCGAAGGTTGGTCCTAGTTACGCTCACTCATGGATTGGAGCATTTTGATTGGAATAGGGTGTTGTCCCTTGAGTTAGTTCTCTTTTGAAAGTTTTTCTTTGATCCCTTTGTTTGTTGTTTAGCAGTAGTTCTATTGTATCCTTATTCAACTTCACTATATTTTAGGGCTGGAGGCCATATGCAAGGACCAGTTAGATCCTAGGTTAGTACTCTCCGCTTTTGGTTGTGTAGTCTTTTTGACCTTACATTAATTTGACTTGGATTTCTTTATTTAAATGCTAGTGATGGCATGCATTAAATTTTTTGTTCATTCTCACAAGTTTTGTGGTACGATCCCGACTCATGCATTGGCATTTTTACCGTTTATGATGAAATACTATTTTACTCGACTTTTATTCTAAACTTGTTTTAAAGAGAGTCGTACCACCTGGATCACTTAACTTACTAATGTTTTAAGTTACATACGTGCTCCTTTTTCTAATTGAGATATTAGAGGCATCTGTGATGTCGTTAGTTTTTACTTGACTAGAGGACGCATCAACGCCTTTTGTTGTATGCTTTTGGTCTTGCTAGTGCCCCCAAGTTTATTCTTTCTAGCTGGGGCTGACGCCCCTGGAGTTCACTAACTGGTTGGGTGGCACCATTATTGGTTACTCACAGTTCGAGGCTATTACTTTCGGTTTGAGGCCGATGTTCACGGTTCAAGGTTGTTGCTTCTGATTTGAGGGTGATGCTTACAGGTCGAGGCCGTTGGTTCCGGTTCGAGGCAGATGCTTATGGTTCAAGTTTGTTACCTATTGTTACATGTTTGGATTGTCATTGATGGTCCTGCTACTCACCCTGCATTCATATGCATCGCCTATCACCAATATACTTCGGTGTATGGGCCAGTTGGGTTATGTATGTTGTTTGTACCTTCAGGGCTTATGGGGTCTGGTTAGGTTATTATTTGACTTTTATTGATTATCTAATAATTGATAGGCTTTGGTTCTATAATTGTGGTTGTGAGTTCTCCTGATCCTGGGTAGGTTGTTGTATCTTAGCTTATTTGGAATAGGTTGTTGGCTTCTGTTCCAGGTACTACTCGGATTCTTACCCTTTCTACCCTGTTTCTATTCCTTATTTCTTATCTACCTTAGTATTATATGTTTAGTTACTTGTGCTATGCTTTCCTTATTACTTGTTGTTTATGCTTGTGTTATCTTTTGAGGTCAGTCGATCGATACCTACTGAGTACCATTTTTGGTACTCATACTACACTTCTACTCCCTGCAGATCATAGTCAGAGTTATCACCGTTGATTTGAAGTCGTGCGGAGCAGCTTGGAGTTTCGAAGACTAGGGTGAGCTCTTGGAGTTAGAAGTTTCCAGTTTCTTTCTAACTTTTGCTAGGCTTAGTGTTTATATTATATTCATACACAATTTGTACTTATCTTGTATATGTGAAAGTCTTGTACTCTTATTTTGGGTTAGATGCTGGATTACTCACTGATGCCAGATCTTGGGATGGTTCCTCGTATTGCACTTCTATTGATTACCCTTTGTTTTCATTGTTATAAGCTTTTTACTTCTGATTATGACTTCCACTTGATAGTTTGCTGCTCATGGCTCCAGATGAAGGGTTAGGCTTACCTACTGGTAGGGTGTAGTAAGTTTCATCATGACTTGAGAAATCAGGTTATGACATTATGGTTCTTATGAAAGAATGATTTTCACCATTTTTTCCATTCTTCTTCATGAATAGTTTGATTATATGATGTAACACCCCAAAAGTTCATAAGTCCAAATTAGATCAAAGAAAACCTAGAAAATTAGTCTGCAGAAACTTCTTTGGTTTACGGAGACCATCTATGGACCGTAAAAGGAACTACAGACTGTAGATGGGAACCTTAGAGCAACTTAAGAAGTTAGAATCTCAGGTCTGGGTTTTACAAGCCGTAAAACCATTTACGGACCATAGATTGAGTTCATAGATCAAGATAGTGAAACCTTATTTTAGTCTATCCACTAGGAAACTATTTACAGTCCATAGAAGGGACCATGGACTGTAGACGCATGTCATAGATGAAAATTCAAAAACTCAGATTTTTATCCTGACTTTCAGAAGAGGCACCTACAACCCATAGACCAAACTATGGACCTTAGCCTATTCTGAGTGTTATTTAGGGAAACTAGTCACTAACCCTCCCCCCTCCCCTTCTTATGCATAACTCTTAGAAAACCATATTATTCTCTTTCAAGGTTCCTCTCAAGCAAGAACTAGAGTTTCATGGCTTCAAGCTTCAGGGCTTCCATTCCAGGTATGTGGGATTTCATCAATGGGTTTCCTATCACCCATTAAGTCCTAAGGAAAACCTAGTTTTATAGTTTATGATTTCTATAGTAGTTAGGGTTTAACGAAAAACATGATTCTTCTTTGTTTCTTTCAGTCTTCTTGAAGAATAGTTTAATTATGTCTTTTCAAACTAACATTTAGTATTTTTCAACAACACTTTCATGAACCCTTAGAATGTAGCTATTTGAATGTCTCAAAACAGTTATTTCATATGCATGTCTCTGATGATCAACTTCAATTTGAGATGCTTTCATATAAAGTCTCTCATATATTATCAGTATGCATGACCTATTCAGTTATGACTAATAACACTCAGTAATTATCAGTTATGAGTGTTGTTCAGTTTTATCAGATTATTGTTAAGTTTATCAACATGTTTCCGTTGGGAGTTTATTTAGCACCGAGGTGTCACACCCAGAAACTCGAGTCGTGATGACACCTACTATAATCCACAAGTAAAAAGCCAACTTGTTACCTATAATGACAAGTAATAGGCGTACAAGGCATAAAAAACAAATAACAAGCGATAAAGGGAAAGATTTAAATAAATGGGGGAAGATAAGAACAAGAACAAATGTATACTATTAAAATACTAGATCCAATCCCAAAACCTGGTAGTCACATGTACAAAGCTGATAAAAATGAGTACATGTCCCAAAAGTGGACCAAAATATACAGACTTGTCTTAAAATCAAAAGACTAGTCAAAGTTAAAATAGAAGGAGACTGACTGATCCAAGACGCCATAAGCTCACCCTCGCCTTCGGGTATTCCCGTCGCAGCCTCAATATCAATGTTTGCGACATGTGCTTAAACTTGCATAAAAAAATAAATGTAGAGTGTAGTATGAGTAATATTGGTCATAATTGAATAGCTCAACATGTACCCAATAAGAATCATGGGTTGATTGAGCTTGGGAAGTAAAGATAATAATAAAAAGCAGAAATAAACATAATTAGAGGTCATAAAAACAAATAGTAACGGAAAAATTAACTATGAAACACATGAGTCAAGGCAAGGTGGAATAGTAAAATTAATAGCTAACTAAAACCTAATTGGACCACATAAACCTAGATGGTACACTCATGCGCAATTGAAAGAAAATAACCCAATTGGACCTCACAAGCCCTACGAATGCACAAAAGATCTAAGGAACTACTAACATGGTTTATGAATACTTCTAGAACCACCACTGCCATCCACCGACTCGAACCATGGTAAATGTAAACTAAGAACCCAATATAATCACCAAGTAAGGACTTGAACCCGACTAATAGAGGTTTCCCTGACTCGAACCAAGGCTAATAAAGATGAGGCATAGCCTAGAACTATGACTAAGAATGTACACTAGGGCCTCGATCCTAGCTAAATGAAGGTACACTAGGGCCTCAAACCTAGGATGATAACAATGCACATGAACCTTCAATAATGGAAAATGAACTCCAAATCTTCAACTATCTCCCAACCAGTCCATACCATAGTGCGGTACAATCTCTAAAGCCGTCAGGGACCCACTCTCACTCCAGCTCCATATCCATGACTCGACCCCAAACAACAAAATAAAGCTTGAGAACACCCATGAACACGCTCGAGTTTATCACAAAGGTAAATTAGGTGAAAGTTCATAAGAGCTAAATTGTCACCTAACTAAGGATAATACTATCAGGCCATGTATGTTATATACGTCTAAAGAAGCTAAGCCGTACGAAGTGAGTTAGAGTATTTATAAGGTCCATGTATGTTGTAATGACCCTTTAGATCATTTTATCCTTTCTGTAATGTTTTTGGTAAAATTATAGTGTTCCTATAGCGGGCCGAAGTCATTTATTACTTGCTCGGACTAATAGTGTGGTCACCTAGTTGTCCTACAATTTTTTTGCAAGTTTCCATGTTTTAGAGCTCTTGAAACTCTAACAGTAGACTTTGGTTGAAAATTCAAGTAGACGGCCTAAGAATGTAATTCTAACATGTTTTAAGCTCTAGAACGCTGAGTTTGGTCTAGAAGGACCTTTTGGTGTGGATCCTGAGGCATCTAAGCTCATTCCAAGCTCCCTTTTCGGAGTTTATCTTAAAATAGATTTTTAGCGTGGGACCTACTTTTTGTCGATACGACCTCGGTTGGAAGTTTTGACATCATCATTGAGTCCAAAATATTGAATTTGATAGGGTATCATACTTCGCTTGCATGCACGAGGTTCCGAATGAATCCCGAGCACCCCATTGGGGATTTTAAAGTTAGGAAAAACTAGCCGATATGCATCAGCTGATGCAGTCACATTTCCTCTTTGCATTCGCGGGCTCCTGACCACGTGTGCGGTGACTAGTGGTCTTAGTCTTTGTGTTTGTGAGGCCTGTGTCGTGTTCGCAGAGGCTTGGTGTAGCATCTCAGAGTTTGAATTATGTTTATTACTAAGTGAATATATATCCATTAAGCTATAAAGGGTTACGTGGAGGACTATATACCAAATTAAGGATTTTTGAGTGTGCCATAATTATTTGTTTTTAAGAATTTCATTCGAAGAGTTGCAAATAATATTTGAAAAGGGCAATGAAGTTGTGCTCGCTACCAAGTTAAATGGAACATGTGATGTATTGTAATAACAATTATATGCTTTAAATTGAGTGAGCATATTTTAAGGAAAATTGCAACACACACACACACACACACACATATATATATATATATATAAGGGTAAAGTGACCATTTGTTTTACATTAGTCATTAATTGACATGTGGGTTAGTGGGGTGACCCTTCAATTCTTTCTATAGAATGCTTAGGTTAAGCATTTTTCTTAGAATTTCCAAAAGCACAAAGTGCTTTCTGCCGCCGCGCTTCAGCAATTGCAACAAAGTGGTGATTTCACTTACAAATAATTAATTCTCATAAACAAAAAAGCATATAGGAACCTACGTCTTATACAAGCGACAGTCTTCATTCAAGAATTTCATAAATTCATCAAAAACTCAAATTGAGTTGATTTCAAATAGGTAAATTCTCTAACCCACACTTGAATATAATTTTGAATTACTTATTTGGGATGTGGTGTAAAGTGACAATCGCCATTTAATTGGAATTATTGAACTAGCTTTTGTAATGATTTTTGTGATGATTTTGGGTTCTTGGAAAGGGAAGAAAATAAATAGTGAAATTTTCATAAAAGTGAAATTTTTTGGTGTATCTACTTATGTGCAAAAGTAAGATTAAACCTTGTAATTTGGAAAATTAGATAAGGAATTCACTCTGAATGATTATTAAAAATTAGATTAGTTTGGGTATAAGTGGAAAATATTGGAATGATCTATTGATTAACCTACGGGTTATTAATGAGCATGCATATATTATTTTGTAGTGGGTTGTATTGTGAAAGACTACACCCTCGTACATTGATTTGTTTGGAATTCGTGCTATTATCATTAGCAACAAAATCATTGAAGGTATCTAAAGCTAAAACTCCCCTGACCTTTAGGGCACCACCTAGATATGTCACATGTTTCCCATATAAAGGTCTAGTTAGTTCACTTGAATCATAAAAGTAAAACATTCATACTTGTCACCTACTTGATTAATTGTTTAAGCTTAAAGGTATTCATGTCACCCCCTTCCGGTTGAGTTTCTTAACATGTTGGGTTATAATAAGTATCTTTACTTGGATTTCTTATGATTCAGAATGGTATATAAGTCATTTGTATTAAACAAGAATGAACCACCGTAGGATAGTTATATTTAAGGTGGTAAGGACATGCGTACCTTAGTTATAAGTCAAAGTGAGAAGAAATATTTAGATTGTTGATATCATATTTGGAAAGTTAGGTACCATACAGAGACACTACTTCATTGGCTGAATGACCTTTAACACAAATTTAGGGAATTGTTGATTTTGTAGCGGTTCAAGGAAAATAACATGGATTTCGTGAAAATCTGTAATTTGAGATTTTATTGTTGAATTTATTAAATAGAAGTAATTCACTATCATTCAATTAGGATCAATCTAAACCGACCCATCATATTATGTATATCATTCAGCATGAAAACTATTAAACAACTTATTAGAAACACAAGACAACCAATCAGAAATGTCACAAAATCCCACGCTCTTCAGGGTGCCCTCGGCGCCGAGGAACATGTACTAAGGTGTATGTGTGAGTCGTTTAGATCATGAGATGGAACAAAAGCAAGAGAACTACTTTTACAGTATCAATGATCGGTAGTGTCATAGGCCTTCTAAGGTGTTATTTGATAAAATATAGCAACTGGTGAATATTCATAGGCTCTACTTGACACACTCGCGCAATGTAATTATGTGCTCAAAATTGGGACTAAACCACTATAATGAACCACATATTGTTGTGTACCTACCCTTGTGGCATCATTTGCATTTGGAGTCAGTTGGAATATTGTGTACTAGTTACCTTTGACTCAAGACAATACATGGTACATATGGCTTATGGGTAGGCCCTCATAGCTCACAGAGGGGCGTACCTTCTACCAAATCGTGATTACAGTATATGCATAGAAACATAGAGTGAGCCTTTAAGAAATTTATGCCTTATAGTTAATGTGGGTGACCTTTGATTGGCCATCACATGATCCTTTTTAATAGGAATAATTAAAGTACTTCATTTAGGAAAACTATAGGTATCATAATATAATGAACACTGCTTAGGATATTATATGATGAACTAATGAAGTTGGTGTATAGGTTACCATTGTATATTTTATACCTACTCCTTATATGGTCCTAATTCTTCCAAGTTATATTTTAGTTCATATAAGCTTCTATACATGTTTATATGTTATTCGGTCTATGTTACATATAAGTACATGTTCTGTATATTCTAACTTCCCTGTATATGGGGTTTTGCATTTCATTGTAAATGTAGGATCAAGATCATAGGGGAGCAGACATCGACGTTAGGTTTTTTTGTCAACTTCAATTGATGTTTTGGTGAGCTCCATCTCTACTCAGAGTCAGCTTATGTCAAGTATTTTTGATTATATGTATAGGTTTCTAGTTGTGTACTCATGGTCTGTCTCGATGAGCTATTAGTAGTATGATGTTGCATATCTTTTAGAGGCTTCCTAGACATCGTGATGTATCATGTTGTATAGTGTTTGCCCAAATAACTTTATAACTTGTAAATTTAGCATGTATTGGTTATTCCGTCTGCTTATTAGTTTATAACTTCTTACATATCATAGCTTATTTGTAGATCAGGTAGGCATACGGTTCTTATCCACCCTCCGTTTTAGGGCATGACAAACTTCGTATCAAAGTCTAGGTTTAGCTGCCCTAGGAAGTTTATGAAGCTATGTCAAGTAGGACCTTACTTATTAATGCTTTTCACTCCACATTTACAATTATGGAACTTCAAGGGAATTTAGAAAATTAATCTAGATCGTACGATAGAGCTAAGTCATAGAAAGTTATTTCTAACTCATATTCTACTTATTTGTGATACAAATCATGTTTGTTATAGATAAGGATAAAGTAGTCTAGGTGGCCGCTACTGGAACCTCTAAGGAGGTATCCACTACATAGCAGTCTCAAGTATCAGTTGATCAGACTAGGGCTCAAGAAGGGTTGCTGAGTCCAATGATTTTAATGCCTCAGGTGCTTAGGACAGAATGACATGCATGAGTTCCGCACCTCCAATAGTGCTAACAGTAGTTCCTATACCACCAATGGGTAGTTTAAAGCACGATAGGAGAAGAGTGATAAAATTGCTCACTCAGTTGGTGGCTGCTCACGCTCAGAGACAGAGTGTGGAGGTACCTGATGCTGCTTAGAGAGAGGCAGCTGGATTTAGAATTTGAGATTTCCTTCGTATGAATCCGCCAGTCTTTACAGGCAACAACTTTTCCGAGGACCCTCAAGAGTTCATTGATGAGACTCATAAAATATTTAAGGTGATCCATGTATTAGAGATATAAGTTATTGAACTGAGTTCTTATCACTTGAAAGATGTTTCTATTGCTTGGAATGAGATGTGGTAAGCTTCATGGGGCCAAAATGCTTTCCAGTGGTAAGGGCAGACTTTTCAAAGGTCTTCATAGATCATTTTTTGCCATTAGAGCTTAAAGAAGAAAGGGTAGATGAATTTCTAATCTAAAGAAGTGTGATCTTAGTTTCAGAGAGTATAGCATACAATTTACGCAATTGTCTTTATTTGCTCTAGAGTTGGCTAGTACCCAAACATTAAGGATTCATCACTTTGTAGGTGGCCTCGTGGATTGCTTGAAGGATATTCTCTCGGTTGCTTCCCTGAATAGGGATTTGGATATAGCAAGGATTATGGAATATTCTTAGGAATTAGAGGAGGAATCACATCATCATGAAGTAGAGAGTGAGAGGGACCAGAGTAAGAGGTCTAGGATGGTTGGCCAGTATTAGACAAGCGGTGGAGCTTCCATAAGCTGAGGACCAGCTAAAGATATGATCAGGGTTAGACTTCTAGGAACCAGACCTTTTGTCTCAGATGGGTACCGGTCTTAATTACTCCGAATGATTATTAAAAAATTGATTAGTTTTGGGTATAAGTGGAAAATATTGGAAGGAATTATTGAGGAACCTACAGATTATTGATGAACATGTGTATATTATTTTATAGTTAATTATGTTGAATTGGTTGATCATAATTGAGTGGTGGGAGCTAGTGGTTGGTTATGTGAAAGATTGCACCCTCGTACATTGAATTGTTTAGAATTTGTGGTGTCATCATTAGCTAAAAAGTCATTCAAGGTATGTGAAGCTAAAACTCCCTTTGCTTTTAAGACACCACCTATGTAATGTGTTTCTTGTATAAAAGTCAAGTTAGTTCACTTGAATCATGAAAGTAGAACCTTCATATGTTCCACCTACTTGATACATTTGTTTAAGTATAAATGTATTCATGTCAGTCATTCGGGTTAAGTTTCTTAATATTTGGGTTATCATAAGTATCTTTACTTGGATTTATTATCATTCATAATTGTATATATGACATTTGTATTAAGCAATAATGAACCACCGGACTCTGTGTGGCTCTGTTTTGTAGTTTTTGGGGAGATAAGAGGAGCATGTTTTTGGGTAAATTTCAACCTGAAGGAACTGTCGAGATCCATTAATGGTATTCTTTATGTTAATTTTTTTTCATGTGTTGTTTCTGCCTTTAAAAGAATTGAATTGTGTCCCATTTTGGGACACAAGCTTAGTAAGAAAGTTAGGACCTATTGATGGAGTCAATTTCAGGATTCTCAACACCGGTCCACATTCCTATTTTTATTTAATTTTTAGGTCCATCTCCGATTGTGTTTATTTTGGTGTCAAAACATCCATTTTGACGTTGTGATCTTGTTTCTGATAGCATGGCAGCGATTGGAGGCCTTTCGTAAAGAGAAATATTTGGAATCGTGATTTTGGAGTGTGCGCGGTCTGCATTGAGGTAGGATTTTGCTTCCTATTTCTTAGATTGATCTTATGAATGTAAATTCATGTTGAATTTCTGGGATTGGGGTTGGGTTGTAATTGATCATACTTATTTATTAGAAATCATGCATTAGGTACTTTTTTGGGATATTGTGGGTGTTCTAGGGTGCCTATTCTTGTCATGTGATCATACCTTACCTTATGGTTATCATTTCATATATTATTTCGTAGCTGATTGTGATCATTGGTATCTTGTTATTGGCCTTAGCCTAGGGTTAGACTAGTGATTGCTTTAGACCTTCATTTTAGAGTCGTTAGGCCTTTGGATTGTTCCAATGTCATTTTAGACGACTTAGCCCCATGTAGACTGATATAGAAGACTTGAGACTAATAGTGTGATCCTTATCTAGGTGAAAACTCACTTTTATGATCCTTTTCATCCATAATTTACCCTTGGTAGCAACCCGGACGTGTTCGTGGGTTATTTTTGGATTTATCCGGCTGTTTGGGGTCGAGTTTTAGATTTGAAACTACTTGGGTCTTTAGTGACACTAGAAGTGGTTCTTCTCTACGATATGGACTGGTTGGGAATAAGCATATGGAATTTGGTGTTTTGAAGTTATTTTTCCACGGTCCGAGGTCCGAGTGGTTTCTTTTTATCATGGGTTCAAGGCCCATGTGTACTCTCTCTTAGACGAGTTCAAGGCCTTTGCACACCTTCTATTAAATGGGTTAGAGTCCTTAGCACACCCTATACTAGTCGGGTTTGAGGCCTTGGCAAACATTCTTAGTCAAGCTTTGATGCCTTGACTCATCTTTTAGCCTCGGTTTGATTCTGGTCATAGCTCTATTAGTCGGGTTCGAGTCCTGACCTGGTGATTGTTCGGGTTCTTGGGTTTCCTTTACCATGATTTGAGTCCATGGAGGGTCGTGGTAGTTATGGATGTGATCTTAATCTTATCTGATAGTTCCTTAGCTCTTCTATGTATCCATCAGACTTATAGGGGTTCGTTTTGATTATTTACTTTAAATTGCGCACGAGTATACCTTTTGGGCTTTGGGGTTTAGTTAGGTTTTAGTTTTCTATTTATTTTACTGTGCATTGTTTCCTTAGCTTATCTGCTTCTTATTTAGGATTTCCGTTATTGTTTTCATTATGTGGCTTCTTGTATTTCCTTTCCGTGTGTTAGTTGTTGTTTCTACTCAGTATGTTTGTTACTAGTCGTTCCGGGCTACAAGTTGTCTTACCTACTGGTGAGTTATGGTAGGTGCTATCATGACTCAAGATTCCGCACCAACGGTCGTTCTAAACCAAACTCGAAAATCCAAAGCTAATAGAACTGTCAGAATTGTATTCTGAGGTCGTCTTCCTGAAATTTTAATTAAAATCAATCATTGAAGTTTTAAAATGTCCAAAACATAGAAACTTGCACAAAATCCAAATGAATGACCAAGTGGCTGAATTTTCCATCTCATCAAGTCATACATCAGTTAGGGTTGCTATAGAAATTCTCTAAAGGCCGAAAAGAATGCATAAAGGAGAAAATGACCAGAAGGCTCATTATAAAGATTCAGACTGGCACTGCGTGTGTTTAGTAGTTCCTATTGAAGCATTTTATCATGATCCAAAGTACATCCTAGATGTGACATGGCGAATAGGATCCTGAGAAACCCTAAACAAGCCACTTGATATAAGCATGACGTAAAAGAAATACAACGAGAGAGAATAGGCAACATAAGTCTCATATCATAAAGGAATTATGAACATAAGTGTGGAATACTACAAAGTCTGACATACACCTTTCTAACATCATAAGAGTGGTTGGGACGTAACCCATACGCCACATACAAGTCTAAAATGAAAAGACAATAAAAGAAATAAAATATCAATGATCTTGCCCTTGGATGCATGAGGATTCACTAATCCAATGTACTAGCAAGATAACCACAAGTGGGAGGAGGAGCGTCAGAACCTATATTATGAGATAATATTGGCACAAATATCCATTAGTACGGTGAATGCACTAAGTATGGGGAAATGCATAAAAATGTAAAGAATGATAACATAATGAATTTAACATGATATTCCAAACCAAGTAAAATGTGATAAAAAGCCTTTATAAAGAAATCATAAATCATATACGATGTCAATGCATACTTAAAACCATTTGAGAAGATTTCATAAAACTTTTGAAGAAACATAGTTTATTTGTGGGATATCTACTGTTAACCGATAATAAGACCATCTGAGCTATAACATGGAATCATATATGACCCTCACACTGAAAAAGGGAATCTACTTGCCAAGGTAGAATTCTATCACATTCATTCTTTTCTAATGTGGATCCACTATCTTAGGTCATTTAAAACAATCCTATGAGGATACATAGTTAAGGGACAAGGAGATTGTTTCTAGAGACTTGACCTCTACTAATGGGAGAGCCTCAATCTCAATGTTCTCTCGGAAGAGACATATTCATAATCATATCAAAATAGTTGGAAAGGTTCATTTAAGACTACCAATCCAATTATAAGTTTATATTAGAGTAGCTCATTTCAAATCATGATTTCATAAACTTTTTCATAAATAGACACTTACCTTTCTAAACAACTAAATCATGATTTCATTCATATGTGAGAAAACCTTTCACAATTTCTTGATACTTATCTCAAAGCATCCATAGTTCATAGATCATCCTTTTGATAAAACATAGCTTTCATAATCATAAATTATAAGTTCATACGCATAATTCATATTAATAAAATAGGCATAGGTATGGTCCATATGAAATCAATTGAAACCCATATGAGTCAAATCATGCATAATACGATTGAATATAAGTAATTGAATCACAATGAATTGAACCCATGGAGAATCATATGAAACTCTAAGAGAATTGAGTGAAATTGAATTGGAGATTGAGATTCTTTTGGGACCAAATGGATGAAAGGAATCCATTGATGAATTTCCACATACCTTGATAATCAAATTCCTAAGAATACAAGGAGGATACAACCTTGAAACTTGAAACCCTAGCTCTTCACCTTGGAGCTCTTGAGAGAATTTTGTAGAAGAAGACTTAAGGGATTTTTGGAGAATTTAGTGAATGATGGAATTTAGGCTTAGTCATAGGAGTATAAACAGTTATAGGGGTAGTTATATGGCCAAAACGATGTAATTTAGGGGGTCAGTTGGATAGGAAAAGATCAAAACACCCTTAATTAAAAACTCTCGGATAGGTCTATGGTTCCGACCTACAGTCGGGGCTCAAAATCCTAAGCAACTGCAACAAAACCTTCATATTGGTCATGGTCCTTTCTATGGCTCATATGACAATCCGTCGAACCCAAGTCCAAATCCAAAATTTCTCTAAGTCGGGATTATCTCTACTGGTCGATTTACAGTCCGTAGACCATTCTACGACTCTTCTTGTTCACTTATAGGTCCAATATCGTAGACTTAACATTTATCAAAATGAAAGTTAATCCTATGAATGCCTTCCTACAGCCCGTATGACTTTCTATGATCCATAGGTGGCTTCCGTAGAATTTATACCAGTGCAAAAATATACCTTTTCCTTTTCCTTCCTACACATTTGAAGAAAAGACCTAAAAATTAAGTACACAAAACCAATAAGAGGACATACAATCACATACTTTTAGAATGAATATGGAATATAATGTTAACTAAAATTCATCCAACTCTATAAAAAATGTTCTCATTCAGTGGCTGATCTATGTAAAACTCAAAAGAAAATATAATGTAATTTTTTTACAAACACGAATTATGAAGTTCAAGCATATGACTGAAAAATTCAAGATTTACAGTTTATAAACTAGAAATAATATTTTGAGTATCACTTTCAACTAGACTGAAATAATCATCAAGAGGCTAGTACTGATTAGAATATTGTACTACACTAAACAACCACAATCCCTACTCTACACACACAATTGTACCACCCCCCCCCCCTCAGAGCTCTTGAATTAGGGTAAATACTTACGTGAAAATTTTCATGTGAGCTGCGAAACAGTGATTTTCATCCTACACAAAAGACTGAAGTCACAAATATCTTGAAATTCTGGAAAACATTAATCATAAAATTAAAAAGCAAAAACATAACAAAAATTATACTTACAAAAAAGAAGAAATATCGAAAGCCACTCTAAATCTTCAAAAGAATGAATCTTTTGAATGGATATGCATTTTCTTTGCAATAAGTTAAGATTCATAGTTGAAAAATCTTATGTGATAATTAAGAGTAGATAGAGGTAGCATAACATAAGTGACATTAACGCTATATGCAATAAGGTTTATCATACTTTATTGATAAAAGTCACACTATCACAATAACTTACTTCATTAATTTTTAAAACCTATAAAAGACAGGGGGAGTGAAAAAAAGAAGTTCCTTATTATGTGTTAGATATAGAAAAATTCTCAACTTTATAAAGAAGGTTTTCGGAGAAGATAGGGTATGCAAATTATTTCTATAACTAATTTGACTTATACTTATTGAATGGCTTAAACAATATCAACATGTGAGTTCAATCAAAAAAAAGTTTATCAAATGAAAGTTTATATAACTTCTACAAAAAAATAAAAAATTGAGAATTGAAAAACAATTTGTATCTTAATTAAAATAAAATTAATGTAGAAAATCATCGGTAATATAAATCCCATGATATGAATGCAGTCAAATTTAAATTTTAAAAAAAACTTGCTTGAATAACAAGACTAATTAAATGACCAATTGCAAGAGGATCAACTCCTGAAGTATATCTACATAACGTTATGATTGAGGAGAAAAGATTGATTTGGATTTATGGATGGGTGGAAGGTAGATTTGTAAGAAATGATACAATTGAGGAGAAGGGGCGGGGGTAGGGAGAAGGTGCGAGGTAATTTAAAAACTGATTAAACTTAGGGACAAAAATTATTGCATCAATCAATACAATTGAGGAATTAGATTATTTTGTCATCTGCTAGGCAATTTCAATTGACATGATAGATAAATTTAAAAAGTTGGATAATGATATAATTAAATATCTTTCACTAAAGGACATAAGATTGAAACCTTCAAGTAGAGGTACCTAATGCCACGAGGAGTGCAGAAGGCTTGGATTATGGTAATCTAAGTGTCGTCTAAAGGTTTCACTCTTCTACTCTCTAGTGAAAGGTACTTAATTATATCCTCATCATAGTTTGTAAATTGTTTTATCATCTCAATTAAAATGGCTTGTCAGATTAAAGAATATAAATTTCCTCGGTTATATAAATTTTTAAGTCATCGTGTCCCTTCCCCCTCCCCCTCAATTGTATCATTTTTAGAAATCTACCTTCGACCAGTCCATTCACCCAAATCAACATTTACTCCTCAATTATAACAATATGCAAATCTACTCCAGGAGTTGATCCTTCTATCAATTTGTCGTTTAGTTAGTCTTTTATTCAGGTAAGTTGTTCATTATTTTTTTTAAATAAAATAAAATTGAGTTTGACCTCATTTATGTTGTGGGGGTTGTTATTGTTGATGATGTTCTGCATTAGTTTTTATTTTAATTAAGCTTGTGGTCGTGAATATCTCAACTGGTTGGTTGTTGTTCAAGAATTCTTATTTAGGCAGTTCATACCATTCATAAATATTATTTTTAAATTTTTAAAGTAGAAGTTTTATGAATTTTTATTTGATGAGTTTTTTAGTTGAATTCTCTTGTTCATGTTGTTTAAGCCATTAATAATTGTCAGTCAATTTAGCTATATTTGAATTTGAAACTAGTATGATATATGGACTATATGAGGAGTCCATATATGTTTGTTCAACTTGTAGACTCGATATTAAGCTTAAAATAACTTGCATACCTTTTCTCCTTTGAAAACCATATTTATAAAGTTTAGAATATTCTTGTGATAGTGTGACTAATGAACTATGTTCTTGTGATAGTGTTACTAATGAACTAAGTTCTTGTGATAGTGTGACTTCTGTTGATAAAGTATGATAAAACCTTATTGCATATAGTACTAATGTCACTTCTTTTATTCTACATCTATCTACTCTTGATTATCACATTATAAGATTTTTTTCAATAATAAATCTTAACCTATTGCAAAGTAAGTATATTTCTATTTCAAAAGATTTATTGTTTTGAAGATTTAGAGTGACTTTCAATAAAGTTTATTTTTAAAAGTAGAATTTTGGATGTGTTTTCGCTTTTCAGTTTTATGAGTAATGTTATTTTCAGAGTTTCAAGATATTTGTGACTTTTGTCTTACGTGTAGGATGAAATTCATTGTTTTGCAGATCAAATGAAATCATTTCTTAAGAATATATTATAAATCATGAGCTCCAAAAGTGGGTGGAGGTATAGTTATGTATCTGATGTAAGGGTTGTGGTTTGTTCAATTAGAACAATATTCTAATCAGTAAACTTTTACCTATTAAAATTGAAACCCCTATCGGTATGTATACACCCTTAGTCATTTCCAACTTTCTAAGTTTCACTTTCATCTGGACTAAAATAATCATCAAGAGGTTACCTTACAACATCGATTGATATATGGATATCATTTGGTCTAATCTACACTCAATTTTCCCCCGAACTATCAAGCATATATTCCTTGGATTCTTTCGAACTTTAGGACCCTTTCCAATAAAACACCAAACAAATCTTGAGTAGATGGACTATTCCTAGCTCAATACCATTAAATGTGAAACTACTCGAATTATCCCATCCCTCGCTCAAACCCATAGAGTAAATTTTATCAAGTCCTCACTATTGAGTCTTACACAATTACATTAAGCTTTCCCAAGTCAAGATGGTGTTAGAGAGCTCAATCAATGTCCGTATCTTTAGATTAATACTTCAAGGCAACTTTAGATTAATATAATACAATCAATATTAAATTTGATTAATCAATACTCATTCATATTTTACACCCCCATACACCACACACACCCCTAGATAAGGGTTTAGCTATTCATTAAATATCAAAAGAGACAATATACCCATAAGAGAAAGCTTCATTTCAAGCTAAATTGATAAGAGAAACTTGAATTGACCCAAGTATGAGTTTTCTTTCTCTAAAAGCTAAAAAGTTTTTACTTTTTGTTTGTTCTCTACCTTGCATACTATATTTTGTTCCATCATATCCTATGTCTTTTGGCCTAATTGGGAAGAAGATAAAGGTACACCATTGCACAAATCTCTATTCTATCCTTGGAACATTCAAAAAGAAAACACTCTTTTTCCAAAATTACATTTTTCCCTTCAGCTTGCATCCTTCGAACTTGCGCTAGATTGGTGAGACACTGATTAGAGAAAGTGGATCACCAATCGCCTCCTCGCATAAACCTTCAGTTTTTCAACATGAGCTTCCATGCTGAGATCGGTGAACACTAATCTATCATTGTACAACACAATCTTCACGTTGCTACTAAGACAACAAAGCACCATTAGAGCCGGCGTTTAGTCGGTGAGACACATGCTAGCTTTTGCGGGGCACCCGTTCCATACCGGTGTGCTATGGTGTTTTTGGCATCAAATTCATCAAACATATTTTTCCAAGGAATACATGCATACAAGAGAACTAGGGCCTAAAACTCCTTCAATAAGCATTAAAACATGGCAGGAATTCAAGAATTTGAGTCCAATGAGTCGGTAAAATACTTACTCATCAATATAGTTTACATGAAATCTATTAGTTTATTGTGAAAATTACAATAAGAATATAAGATATAACTTTCATATGCTCCATGGTCCTAAAACAACATACTATGACATCAACCTACAGTTTTCTTAATTAGGTATAAATGTAGTTTACATGCAATACATAAATATAATGAAAAATACTTTTATTTCCTCTTCCTTTTCCTATACACTTGAATTAAAGACCTAAAAACTAAAGTATGCAAAACCTATAAGAGGAAATATAGTCACATACTTTCAGTAAGAATATGGAATATAACTTTGACTAAAATTCATCCAACTCTATAAAAGATGTTCTCATTCTGTGGGAGATCTGTGAAAAACTCAAAAGAAAGCCTTATGTAATTTTTTGATTGACACAAATTATGAAGTTGAAAATATGACTGAAAGTTTCAAGAGACGTAGTTTTTAAACTTGAAAATAATATTTTGAGTATCACTTTTATCAAGAGGCTAAATCTGATTAGAATATTTTATTACATAGAACAACTACAACCCCTACTTTATACACACAATTGTAAACCCCCCCCCCCCTCTTTTGGAGCTCATAATTTATAATATGTATATAAGAAAAAAAATTAATTTGAGTAGTGAACAGTGATTTACATCATTCACATAATACTGAAGTCACAAATATTTTGAAATTCTGAAAGACATTAATCATTATATTAAAAAGCAAAAACATACCCAAAATTCTACTTATAAAAGAAGAAGAAATATTAATAGCCACTATAAATTTTCAAAAGACCGAATCTTTTTAATGGATATGCATTTCCTTTGCAATAAGTTAAGATTCATTATTGAAAAACCTTATGTGATAATCAAGAGTAGATAGAGGTAGCATAATAGAAGTGAGATTAACACTATATAGAATAGGTTTATCATACTTTATTGATAAAAGTCACACTATCACAATAACTTACTTCATTAATTTTTAAAACATATAAGAGACAAGCGAGTGAAAAAAAGCAGGTTCCTTATTCCGTGTTAGATATAGAAAAATTCTAAATTTTATAAAGATGATTTTTGAAGAAGAAAGGATATGCAAGTTATTTTATACTTAAAATCAAGTATACAACTTGAACAAACATATATGATGTCTTCGTATAGTCCATCAAAGTAGTTTCAAATTCAGATATATTTAATTTTACATATACTTATTAAATGGCTTAAACAATATCAACAGGAGAATTCAACCAAAAAAAGTTTATCAAATGAAAGTTAATAGAACTTCTACATAAAAAAATAAAAATAAAAAACAATTTATATCATAATTAAAATAATATTAATGTAGAAAATCATCAGTAATAATAAATCCCATGATATAATGCAGTCAAATTCAAATTGGGAAAAAAAAAGAATAACTTATCTAAATGATAAGATTTATTAAATGATGAATTGCAAGAGGATCAACTCCCTGAGTAAATCTACATATCGTTATGATTGAGGAGCAAAGATTGATTTCATTTGATGGATGGATGGGTGGAAGGTAGATCTGCAAGAGATGATACAATTGAGGAGAAGGGAGGGGGGGGGAGGAGAAGGTGCGAGGTAATTGAAAAACTGATTAAACTTAGGGACGAGAAATTATTGCATCAATCGATACAATTGAGGCAATAGATTATTTTTTATTTGCTACCAATTTCAATTGAGATAATAGATAAATTTACAAACTAGGATAATGATATCATTAAGTATCTTTCACTAAAAGGACCGAAGGGTGAAACCTTTAGGTGGAGGTACCTAATGCCACAAGGAGTGGAGAAGACTTGGATTATGGTAATCTAAGTGTCTTCTAAAGGTTTCACTTTTCTATTCTCTAAGAAAAGGTACTTAATTGTATCCTCATCTTAGTTAGTAAATTTATTTATCATCTCAATTAAAATGGCTTATCAGATAAAAGAATGTTTATTGCCTCGATTGATTCAATTTCTCGTGCCTTGGTTATATTAATTTTAAGTTGTCTTGCCCCTCTCCCCTCCCCTCCCCTCCCCTTCAATTGTATCATTTTTAGCAAATTTACCTTCCACCAACCCATCCACCCAAATAAAAATTTGCTCCTCAATTAGAATGATATGCATATCTACTCCAATAGTTGATCCTTTTGCAATTTGACATTTGATTAGTCTTTATATTCAGGTAAGTTATTCATTCTTTTGTTTTTTAAAAAAAAAATGAGTTTGACTGCATTTATGTTGTGGGTTTTATTATTGTTGATGATGTTCTACATTAATTTTTATTTTAATTAAGATTCAGTGGTAATGAATATCTGAACTAGTTGGTTGATATTCAAGAATTCTTGTTTAGGCAGTTCATACCATTCATACATATTTGTTGTTTTATTTTTAATTTTTTATGTAAAAGTTTATGAATTTTCATTTGATGAGGTTTTTTGGTTGAATTCTCGTGTTCATATTGTTTAAATCATTAATAATTGTCGGTCAAATTAGCTATATCTGAATTTTAAACTAGTATGATATATGGAGTATATAAGGACTCCATATATGTTTGTTCAACTTGTAAAGTCGATTTTAAGCAAAAAATAACTTGCATACCTTTTCTCCTTTGAAAATCATATTTATAAAGTTTTGAATATTTATATATCTAACAGAATAGGGTACTTGACTTTTCTCTCGCCTGTCTTTTATAGGTTTTGAGGATTAATGAAGTAAGTTCTTGTGATAGTGTGACTAATGAAGCACATTCTTGTGCTAGTGTGACTTTTGTAGATAAAGTATGGTCAAAACCTTATTGCAGATAGTATTAATGTCACTTATTTTATTCTACATCTATTTGCTCTTGATTATCACATACAATTTTCCAAAAATGAATCTTACCCTATTGCAAAGAAAGTCTATTTCTATTCAAAAGGTTCATTTTTTTGAAGATTTAGAGTCACTTTCACTAAAGTTTATTTTTTAAAAGTAGAATTTTGGGTGTGCATTTGCTTTACAATTTTATGATTAATATTATTTCAGATTTTCAAGATATTTGTGACTTTTTTCTTATGTGTAGGATGAAATTCATTATTTTGCTACTCAAATGAAATCTTTTCTTAAGTATATATTATAATTCATGAGCTCCAAAAGTGGGTGGAGGTATAGTTGTGAGTGTGATGTAGGGGTTGTGGTTTGTTCAATTAGTACAATATTCTATCAATATTATCCCCTTGATGATTATTTAAGTCCCAATGAAAGTGAAAGTTAACAAGTTGGAAAAGACTAAGGGTATGTGCATAGCGATAGGGGTTTCAACTTGAATAGGTAAAAAAATTACCGAACAACATCAATTGATAAATGGATACCATTTGGTCTAATCTCACTCAATATTCTCCCAAACAATCAAGCCTATATCCCTTGGATTCTTTTGAACTTTAGGACCCTTTTCAATAACATGCCAAACAAACCTTGAGTAGATAGACTATTCCTAGCTCAATACAATTAAATGTGAAACCACTCGAATTATCCCATCCCTGGCTCAAACCCATGGAATAAATTTCATCAAGTCCTCACTATTGAGTCTTACCCAACTCAATTAAGCTTTCTAATTAACGTTTCAAAGACACTTCATCCAATTCTACATGTCAACGATTGCTAATCAGTATAAAACCCAACTAAATGAGTTGGGGTCGAATCCCACAGGGAGCGGTACGTGTATAAGATTCAATAGAAAAGTGTGAATATGGTCAAATCGGTCATAGGAATAGAAATTATCTAATAAAAACATTATTCAAAATAGGGGGTGACACGAATGTCAAATGGGGGATTTTAGTTTGAAATTATCAACTACAACAACAACAAACAATATGAAATAACAAGAATGAGATGGGTTCTTGGGATGTGATTCGATTATAGGCTAATATAGACAAATGGGTAATTGCAACTATTAGAAATTAGCTAGATATTAGTGAGTAAGCTAGACTATAGAGGAGGTAAACTTTCTCTTGAACAATTAAGAACATCCCACACCTTTGTTCATTCACTATCTCGAGCTGAATTTGTGGAATTGGGTTTCGGATTCACTCTCTCGAGCTGAACCCATGACAACCCAATACCCACGGACCATCAATACATAATCTTAGTTTTAAAACCTCTCTCTCGAGCAAGCAAAAAACACAAGAGTAGAACTGCATTTGCAACTACAATTCTTAATTTAAACCACAATTAATGATTGAACTCACTTCTAAACAATATTTAAACTAACAATTAGCAATACCCCTAAACTAAATCAGCCCATAATCACATAATCACACCCTAAGAATTGGAGTTTTAGCTAGACATTATAAAAAGATAAAAATCGTTACCAAATTGAGTTTCCATCAACTGGGTAAGATTGATATCATCTTTACAATTGTCCAATTCGAAGAATCTCAAACACCCACTTCCAATTTCTCAAAAGTGAAAAACTTTAATTCTTCAAAGCTAAGGAAAACTAGACAAAACTTGTCTCACAGTTCAAAACTTAATTAAAAATTTATTCTATATAGTAATTGATTATAAACTAAATGTTTAAAAAGGTATTTATAGTCGCCAAAAATATGTTGCAAAGAGTCACTCGGCGAAGTAAGCCGGGCTCGCCGAACCACTCGGCGATCCGCCCTTTGGTCATTTCCATCACCCTTCTGCCTTGGCCTTCAGCATCCTCAAGGTCTGTAACTTTGGGCGATCCAACCCTGCATCACGGAACCACTCGGTGATACGCCGATTGCTCCTTTCTCTCACAACTTTGGTTCTTTCCCTCAAGGATTACTACACTAGAACTTTAGGCGGTCAAGTAGCCATTCGGCGACTCGCCAGGTGGACTCGGCGATCACCATGCTTGCTTGTCTTCATTCTTTCAGCTTGCTTCGTTCCTTTTTGCAAATTAGTGTCCTTGCTTTGTTCCTCAATCCATATACCTGGAAATTAAGCATTTTACATCAGTTATTGGCACAAAATAAGCATTTGAGGATATTAAATCATTGTAAATAAATCCCTAAATAAGTCCAAATCTTGGACTCATCAACAACCCCAACTTAAACTTTTGCTTGTCCTCAAGAAAACTCAAATTCAAATGTTCAAAAAGGATGTCTCAAACAATGCTACACAAGACTTTATCATGAATGCACACAACAAGACTCAACTTACTCATGAAAGGATCAATTGTGCACCCAAAGGTTCAAGTTGTCACTCACCATTACCAAAAATTCTCAAGTTCACAATGCTTGCTTCAAATACAAGTTCAAGCTTAACAAAGGTACTCAAATGCCCTCACACGAAGAATGATTCCATATTCACACACTATTCTTTAGTAATTTAAGGCTTCGGAATCACATACAACTCTCACACTCACAAAGATGAACACATGTATGACCTCACCCATAGGTTTGTCCTTATTTTCCAACCAATATTCGTTTCAGCTCACTCAAGATCAAAAAGGTCTTTTCAAGGCTTGTAACGGGGCTGAGTGTAAAGGTATGATCATTTAGGCTCAGTGGCTGCTATCCTCATGAAATGTGGTATGAACAACACTTTCTTTCTTTTTCTTCAATATTTGCACTCATGCTCAAAATTCACCCCATTATTCACTTCTCATGGAATACCGGACACCCCATTTCTTTCATAACTTTTTCGTTCTTTTTCTTTTTCATTCTTCTTTTCTTTTTCTGTTTTTTTTTTGTATGGAGGGGTTCCATCTTTCTCAAAACCATGGATCAAGGGGGACTTCTTTGCACTTCTTAATTTACCTTTTCTTTTCACCACACCCTCAACTTAGGCCTTTATTCAAACAAACCACACTTCATGAGGAAGGTGAATGGATAAAGAGGGGTTACAATTACATCAAGTTTCTTCCAAGAAAAGGCTGGGTGTTCAAGCAAAGTTCACACATCTCACAAGGTTGGCCACAAAAGATGTAAATTGTCAAATTGTTTCACTGTTCAAGATTGTTTCCTAAGATCATTTCAAGAGCTTGCATCACTTTGTCAACCAGGCCAACGGGAAAAATTATAGGTGTCATCACACAAGGTTCACGGTAAGCTTATCACACAAGGCATTGGCACCAATATCCAAACAAGACTCCACACTTTCGCTAGTGTGCAATGTACATCACAAGAAACTCATTTGATAACCAACTAGTCACAATGAGATGCAAAAAGTTCAAATATTGTCTATGCAACTTCATTTGGCCTCATCGTAACCGCACATTCATTTTTGTTCAATTAAGAGCACTATTCAAGTCATCGGTATTGATCATAACCGATACTGAAATTTGCACAAGAACAACCACAATCAAACACACCAAGGGGTGGCAACAAATTTTAGAAGGGTCAAAAACCATTTGCATTTAAAACAAGGAGCCACAAGCTCAAACATCCACAAAACATGCATTTAAAACAAGGAGCCATAAGCTCAAACATCCACAAAACAATGTCAAAACACAATTCAAACACAAAACCCAATATATACAAAAATAATAATCACAAGAGGTAGGTATGGAAATACCTCACCCCACCACAAATAAAAAGCATCTTGTCCTCAAATGCAACAAAATACTAAAAATCAATAAAAGTGACAGAGAGGGAGGTAAAGAAAAGTCATGTCTACACAGTCCCTCCATCTGTCGGGGCATCAGTGCCCAGTGTAGCTTCAACAGCACTAGATCCATTAGGGCCTGCCATGGGTGTGTCTGCCAATGAGATCTGCACAACTGAATCTACCATGGCCTCTTCAATCTCCGTAAAGGCCTCATAAGAAGCTTCATCATCAACACCAAGCTGCTTTTCATCAGTCTCAGCCTCGGAGTCAGCAGCAGCTACCTACTCAACTTGAACCTTATCTTCAGTGGTAGCCAGAGGCATATCTGTATCAGCTGGCATGTTGGGGATCTCCACCGTCCCAAAAATCATGGACATATCTGTGGACTTCAACTGGTCCACGTCCTTTCTCAACTCAGCAATAGAGGCCTTTAGAGTCGTCACGTCCTCAGTGGCCCCCTGGCTTTGCTCACACACCGTTATTCGTGCAGTAAGGACATCAATGGATGCACTAAGAGGTGTCACAGCAGCAACAACCACTCTCTCAATCATCCCAGGAATTGTGGTCTCAAGCCTAGAGGCATACCTATCAGCAGAATGGGATAGATGCCCCATCCATAGTATCACAGCCTGGGTGAGTGGATGTCAGGAGACAGCAGCAACAACAATATCAGATCTGGGAGGCAATGGAGCAGTGGAGGAACTGGGAGTAACAGAAGGGACAATACTAGATGTACCTGAAGGCCCAGGGGCCGGAGTAGGCAATACTGCCTCTGCATGTAGTGTATCTGTATCAACAACAGGGGAGGTGTCCTTCGGGGCTGTCTTCTTTTTCTCTGCCTCATCCTTCAAGTATTCAGCCTCAATCCATCGAATGTTGGTACAAGATGTGGTAGTTACTTCCACATCCTTCTTCTCATCTCGAGGCACCCGAGCTCGTTTGCACAACTCAGTGATCAACACTGGAAAAGGGAGGGAGGTTTGGCGTTTGTTGACCCTCATGGCCATCTCCTATGCAATTATTATACCTAAATTTATGTGCTTTCTTGCAATGATTGATCCAAGACAATCCACCTTTGTGTGGCAGAGGATGGACTCATTCTGGGATGGCATGATAGTGCTGCTGATAAAGCCAAACTAGTACTTCGCTGCTACATTGAGGTCCTTCTTCTCAATTGGAGCTCCTACCTCCAGCCACCTAGGAGTACCATCAGATATGAGAGGATCTAACCAGCTTTTCATATTCTCTAAGGACTTAGTCTTGATCCTATATTGGTAGTCGTCTGCAATGTTGTTGGTGTATTTCAAAACAACATGTATGTTAGTACTGTCACACAACAGCTTCTTCCCCCTAACAACTACATAATCAACCGGTTGGAATTTAGCAGCCTGCTTCTTCCTTTGTGACACTAATGCTCCGTAGGCGGTGTAGAATTCCCGGACCCAATTGGGAATGTAAGGGCCATGGGGTTTCGTGAAGATCTGAAACTTGTGAGACCTCAAGCAGCTCATAATCTCTGGGCATCTGTCTATTACCCCATCAGTAGACAACCTCTTCTACTCGATGATGGTCCTCAATCCCTTAGTATTCAATATGTTCATAGATCGGGGAGGTGGACCCTATGCAGGTTGTGCCAGAACCACAGCCTGATCCGGTACAGGAGAAGGAGTAGTGACCTGGGGACTCCTGATCCTAGACGAATCATTCAACCTCTTGGAATGCAGCTCAACTCTTTGGGCTGACAATAGCTCACCCTCACTCTCAGAAGTGGTGAGGTGAGTGGCATATATACCTTCATTGTCGAAACTGACCTCCGGTGACGCAGAAGCAGGTGCCTTGCCTTTCCCATTTCCCTTCTCACCTGTGGTAGGAAGTTTGGTAGTCTTTGCCCTGGATGCAGCTGCATCCTCATTAATTGTAATTCTTTTAGCCCTCTTGTAGGGCGACATGTATCTACCTGCAACTTTTGGTCTAGCCATATCTGCAAAAACATTGTAGAAAGTTAGAAACATCTCAAGAAAAATCACAAAAATTATATTGCAGACAGACTCGCCGAACCGATCGGCGAGTCACCGAATCACTTTGGCGAGCTAGCTAGGGCTCGCCGAAAGGATTGACTTCAAAAATTTCCAGAAAAATGGCATGTTGGCTATGGAAGGGGCCTTTGAGTGAATCGTCGATAGCATTCGGCAAGCACAGACTAGCCCACCAAAAGTTACAGTACATTTTAGGGGTTAGGGGCGCAAAAAGGGCAATCAAAGAAGACATTCGGTGAGTCACCGAGTGCACTCGGCGAACTCAGGCTTCTCGCCGAAAGTTACAGAACCAAAAGAAATAAATCCCACGAAATTAAAGGTGATCAAGTGGGGTTCAGCGAACCGTCGAGTGGTTCGGTGAGCTCGATCCAGCTCGCCAAACTACCCAACGTGCCTACTTTCTACCCCGACTTCCAAACTCGACCCAGCAGCCCTCGTAAAGAAAATCAAACCATACACTTATTCAATTAGGCTCAGACCCATAAGACTCATGCCACCGGGGAACTCAGACTTTCCCCGGTTTGGCCAAAATTGGTCATTTGATGACTTAATCCTTTAAGAATGATGTCAAACGCTCCATCATTGGGCAAAGCACGTTATTTAGCAAAAAAATGGGTTACTCAGACTTCACCCGACTAGACCCAACAAAAATTAAGCACAACCCACAAGAATTTTATTAATTTTAAGGCACGAAGCTCGGGAAATCAATAATTCGGCATTTTAGGCATGATAATGAAATTAAAACAAGCACACAAGCACACATTTATTATTTCAGAGCGCCCCACCACACATCAAAACAATTTATAACAATGCAATTGAGTATAACCAGTAAATACGAGTTTGGGGTTCGGAAAACCAACCTTTAATGCCGAATTGAGAATTGAAATTCTAGGCAGTAATGTGTCCAACTCCAAACACAAATTCAACGACTAGAAAGAGGTAAAATTTCAAAAATATAGTGCAGGTGCAATTGTATGAAGTTAAAAAGTGGGGGAATGTGAAGGAGTTTGAAATTTAAACCTTTCGCCTTTTAAAAACCGTCCAATTCTCGCCCTTTTGGCGATATAAATATTCATCGCTGAACCACTCGGTGACACGCGAAGTGGGTACTTACCTCACCGAGTTTTACAGGACCTCCAGCTAATGTGGGAATCCAAACGGCGGACTAAGTCGGGATCGCCGACCTGTTCGGTGATTCGCCGACCAGTCCATGGGCCCACCGAGTTTTACAGACTCCAATTTGAAAATTTCTTGAGTCCAATGGTGGTCCAAGTCGGGCTCGCCGACCTTTTCGGTGAGTCACCGACTAGACTCTTGGCTCGCCAACTTGCATTTTTCAAACACATTCCACACTTCAACCTGCACAATCAACACACAATTATTTCAAAAAACAAAAAGAAAGCAGTAAAAACTTGTGTTGCCTCCCAACAAGCGCCTTAGTTAACGTTGTGGCATGACATAAGTCCTCATTCAAGCTTCATTTTTAGGGTTTTCCCTAGGCCCACTAGGCAACCCCTTTTTTTGTATCAGCTAGAGATGAGACAACATATGACCCATTTGGGTCTCCAGTAGTTGAATCGACATGGAATGAGAAGCAGTCATATGATTCAACAGTGAGACATTCTCTTTTACCTCTTTCAACACACTGTCATGTTCTTCGACTTTGTGGAGAATCAGTGAAAGTATCTCTTCTACTTGTCCACCGTCATAATCCTTGGGCTTTCTACGCTCGTGAGGGGGAATGTACCAATTTTTCTTCTTGTATGGTACCTCCAATGCCACAAACGTTTTGGCCACGAGATCCAACTGAGTCAATAGTGTGGCCAAATTCTAGTCTTTCTCTATTTCCTTGTTGGTCTTGGCCATGTGATCAAGGAGTTAGGCTGTTATTGCATAGGGTAGTCCTGTGAGACCACCTGGAGAAATTTGGTCAGCCACTCCTCAGTACCAAAACCTCTATAGAAGCAGTCCAGTAGCATTTTATCTGGAATTCCATGAGTTGGGCAATGCTGTAATAGTGCCTTAAATCTTGGCCACAACTCATGGATAGTCTCACCCTCCAATTGCTTGAAAGTTAGGATGTTATCCCTAAGAATCATCAATCTCAAAGGAGGGTGGTCCATCGGGTCACCATTGCTACAAGAAATGCTCATTTCTTCTATTTTAAACAAGCAACATACAAACCAAAACTAAAAATAAGTGGATTCAACTATAACTAAAAAGAACAAAATTCAATTTCACCCAAAAGAATCTTAAACAACACCACTCCCCGGCAGCGGCGCCAATTTGATTAACGTTTCAAAGACACTTCATCCAATTCTAAGTGTCAACGATCGCTAGTCAGTATAAAACCCAACTAATTGAGTTGGGGTCGAATCCCACAGGGAGCAGTACGTGTTTAAGATTCAATAGGAAAGTGTATATATGGTCAAATCAGTCATAGGAATAGAAATTATCGAATAAAAACATTATTCAAATCAGAGGGTGACACGAATGTTAAATGGGGGATTTTGGTTTAAAATTATCAACTACAACAACAACAAACAATACTAAATAACAAGAATGAGACGGGTTCTTGGGATGTGATTCCGTTATAGGCTAATATAGACAAATGGTAATTGCAACAATTAGAAAATAGCTAGATATTAGTGAGTAAGCTAAACTATAGAGGAGGTAAACTTTCTCTTGAACAATTTATTCCGAATCAAGTCGATTTCTCTCGAACATCGACAAGCATGTAAAATAAGAACAGCCCACACCTTAGTCCATTCACTCTCTCGAGCTGAATGTGTGGAATTGGGTTTAGGATTCATTCTCTCGAGTTGAACCTATGACAACCCAATTCTCACGGACCATCAATCAATAATCTTAGTTTTAAAACCTCTCTCTCGAGCAAGCCAAAAAACACAAGGGTAAAACTGCATTTGCAACTACAATTCTTAATTTAAACCACAATTAATGATTGCACTCACTTCTAAATAGCATTTAAACTTACAATTAGCAATACCCATAAACCAAATCAACCCATAATCACATAATCACACCCCAATAATTGAGGTTTTAGCTATAGACATTATAAAAAAATAAAAATCGTTACCAAATTGAGTTTCCATCAAGTGGGTAAGATTGCTTTTGTCTTTACAATGGTCCAATTCGAAGAATCTCAAAGACCCACTTCCAATTTGTCAAAAGTGAAAAACTTCAATTTTTAAAGCTAAGGAAAACTAGAGAAAACTTGTCTCACAGTTCAAAACATAATTAAAAATATGTTCTAAAGAGTAATTGATTCTAAACTAAATGTTTAAAAAGGTTTTTATAGTCGCCAAAAATGTACTATGAAGAGTCACTCGGTGAAGTAAGTCAGGCTCGCCGAACCATTCAGCGATCCGCCCTTTGGTCATTTCTATCGCACTTCTGCCTTGGCCTTCAGCATCGTCAAGGTTCGTAACTTTGGGTGATCCAACCTTACATCGCTGAACAACTCGGTGATACGCCGACTGCTCCTTTCTCTCGCCAACTTGGTTCTTTCCTTCAGGGCTTGGCACACTGGACCTTTAGGCAGTCAAGTAGCCATTCGGTGACTCGCCAAGTGGAATTGGCAATCACCAGGCTTGCTTTTCTTCATTCTTTCAGCTTGCTTCATTCCTTTTTTCAAATTAGTGTCCTTTCTTTGTTCCTCAATCTATATACCTGGAAATCAAGGGTTTTACATTAGTTATTCGCACAAAAAAAGCATTTGAGGACACTAAATTATTGTAAATAACTCCCTAAATGAGTCCAAATCTTTGACTCATCACTTTCCCAAGTCAAGAATCAATATTCGTAACCACTGATTCCAGATTAAAAATTCAAGTCAATAATAGATTGAAATAATACAATCAATATTAAATTTGATTAATCAATACTCGTTTATGTTTTACACCCTCATAAACCAAACACACCCCTAGATAAGGGTCTATCTACTTATAAAAGATGAAATAGAAAAAAAGATACCCATAAAAGAAAGCTCTATTTCAAGTTAAATTGATAAGTGAAACTTGAATTCCAAACTTGGATTTACCCAATTATGAGTTTTCTTTCTCTAAAAGCTAAGAAGTTTTTACCTTTCTCTATTCTCTACCTTGCATACTATTTTTCTATTCTGTAATATCCTATGTCTATTTCCCTAATTGGGAAGATTATAAAGGTACACTATTGAACAAATCCCTATTCTATCCTTGGAACATTCCGAATAAAAACATTCTTTTTCCAAAATTATATTTTGCCCTTCACTTTCATCCTTCAAAGTTGTGTTGGATCGGCGAGACACCGATTAGAGAAAGTGGAGTACCAATTGCCTCCTCGCATGCATACACCTTTAGCTTTTTGGTCACAAGCTTCTGTGCTGGGATCGGTGAACACCGATCGCTCATTTTACTACACCATCTTCCCGATGCTACTAAGACAACAAAGCACCATTCCAACTAACGTTTAGTCAGTGAGACGCATGCTAGCTTCTATGGGACACCCGTTCCATATCAGTGTGCTTCGATCCTTTTTGGCTTCAAATTCATCAAAGAGATTTTTCCAAGGAATGCCTGCATACAAGAGAACTAGGGACTGAAACTCCTTCAATAAGCATTAAAATATGACATTAATTCAACAACTTGAGTCCAATGAGTTGGTAAACTACAACCTCATCAATATATTTTACATGAAATCTATTAGTTTATAGTGAAAAATTACAAGAAGAGTATAAGAGATAACTTTCATGTGCTTCATGGTCCTAAAACAACATACTATGACATCAATCAATATATTGCTCAATTAGGTAAATATTTAAATTACATGCAATCATATCATATCATATATATATATATGTATACATACATATATAAAAGAGAAACCTAGGCCCACCTACGTAGCACCATCACAAATCAGGATTCTCTTTTAATTTATTTATTTTCAAAACTAGTCTCACCTCCTCTCAGAAACTTTCCCAATCATCACCACCATCCTACAAATTAAGCCTACACCAAATATTGCATATGAATAAATATCAGACCCCTTTGAACCCACTTAAGAAACTGATTGCCATATAAGAATACCAGGACAAACCTAAGTTTAACCAACTAGTACCAGAATGAAGTATCGGGCTAAACTATGTCAGTTAACTAGGTCAGATGAATATATAATAGTTATACCTTGAGAATTTTCTTTTTAATATTGGAATTGTGAATGCTTCTCCTTTAACCCTATGTATACTTGCATTATTGCATGCATTAGTCTACGTTTCTCGATAATTTTACTTTACCTTTAGTGATTTGAGTTAATCAATTTTTTGTCTAGGGGTGGTACAATATAGATTGATGGTCAATGTCATTTATTAGATCTTTGAAAGAAATATGAAGAGTTGTGAGTTTCATGAAAAGTTGTAACTCTTATGAAAAGTTGTGACTTTTACGAAGAAATGCATTTTTTATGAAAAGTTGTGACGTTTATGAAAGTTTGTGACCTTTCCGAAGGGTTGTAACTTTTCCAAAGAGTTGTGACCTTTCCGATAATGCACAATAAGCATTTGTTCACATTACCCTTTGTTGTCTATAAATAGATGGATTTCCTCTCATTTTAAAACAACGAAAATTCTGCACTTCTTCTTGTTCTTCTACAGAATTAAATATTCGTGTAGTTTTCTCCTGCTGAGTGGCTCACTAACACCATTACTTTTGTATCAATGAACTAGTGAATAGAATCATTCTATCCTGAGAGGATTTATTCCTTTAAACCTCGGGTACTGCAAGAAAATAATTTCCTTAAGGAGACATTGTGCATTCAGTGGGCTCAATTTTTTCTTTTCTGTTTCATTCTATCATTACAGATCCTGGTATATTTTTTACACACATTAATTTATGCTTATCTTATTAATTGTTGTATTTGAGTACATGCTTTAAATTTTCTTGTTTATGTTTCTGCAAAGTTATTGTTATAAGTTTTTGTTAGTATGGATTAAATAACACACGTTAATTGAGTATTCAGGCAAGTTTTCTTTACTGCAATTGTTCAAGGTACAATAAAAAATCTCTGAAAGATCTATACTACCATCTCTTGAAAGCAAAATTCAAATTTGGTATGTCATTGTAAGGACATAAAGACCTTAAAAACCTTATCGTACCTTGATGTGCGTAGTGATCCAGGAAAAGAAGATAAGAATTAATAAACTTTTGACATGGCTTCAAGAATGTTGTGTCAAATGACCTATAGGGAATATGACTACATTGGAGCCTCTTTTAATCCCAAAGACATAAATAACTACGCAATAAATTAATTTATCATATTCAATATGAGGTATGGGATACATTTTGAAGTTTATTGCAAGTTGTAAATATTTTTCTTGAAGTAATAGATGTGTAGTTTCAAATTGAACTTCATAACTCTGGTATGCTGATTTTTAAAAAGCACCAAGTTAAACTGAATAGTTTTATGTAATATTTTTCTCTTTAAAGTATATATGATAAGTTGAATTGTTGTCCAATATGATCCATTCTTCCTATAAGTTTCCATTTTAAAGATTTATCATGATACATTTAACTGGTGTAACACCCCATATCGTAGAAAGACCAGAATGCAGATTTCAAAAGTTGCAGGTGCCACCGACGGGCACCACCTACGGATCGTAGGTTGACCCACAGACCATAGGTGGGGTCTGTGGATGGCAACCTGCAACCCTCTCAAGAAACAGCCCAGAAAATATTCTAAGGCATGACCCACGGACCGTAGGTCAGACCACGAGCCGTGGTCTTGGTCCGTGGATCAAACCCCAGATTCGGCCTCTCTGAAGTCCAGTCGACGGTTGACAGGATACACCGTGGGTAAGTCCATGGACCATTAGTTAGCTCGTCGGTTGGTCCTGATAGCTTTTAAGTCAGGGGTCGTTTGGTCTTTTCCTTATGCGTTGGACCCCTAAACTACGTTGTCTAACCCATAAACTACATAATTTTGGTCAAATTTAGCCTAGTAACTTAATTAGAACTTAGCTTAGTCAACTCATTCTCCAAAAATTCATCAAGTTGAACAAAAAGAAAGAGAAAAAGTCGACCAACCCTCTCCAAGAACGCAGCAAGGTTTTCTTCAGTTCCAACCCCAAAATTGAAAGATTTCTCCATAAATTTTGTCACCAGGTATGTGGGATTTCACTAGTGGATTCCTTTCACGCATTAGGTCCCTAGAATTCAGTCATATTCTTGATTCCCTCCATACTATCTAGACCTAGGGTTTCTAGAATTTTAACAGATTATTGTGAATTAGTTATTTTAATGTTCCTAATCAGATTATCATGTAGTAGTATTGTTTTTGCCCAAATTCATGCATAAACTCAGAACCCTAGTTATTTAGTTCTTTTAGTTCACGAATTACACTAACTAGGACAGATAAATAGATATACATGCCTCAGTTTTCGAATGTTTCATTATCAAAAATAAATGTTGCATTTTTAGATTTGCATGTCAGATTATTAAGCTTTCCAGTTTGCTTCAGTTATGTTATGAAGTTCATATATTCAGTTGGGAGTAAGCTTTATACCGAGTTGTACTAGGGTCAATCACCCTCAGGTCCTAGAACTATGTGCCCCTGTAGGATATAAGTCTCCTCTTTGGGCATCAGTTTAGTGATCACGCCAGTCATACCTCTATACCTCTGGCAGGGGTATATTGGGTTCGCTCGATGGGGAGTATACATTGGACTCCACATTTACCTCATGTGGTTTTATGTCGGTTATTAGTCGCTCCCACAGTCAAATTCTATTACATTGACCATGTTATCAATTATAGTCAGATTTCAGTCTCAGCATCTTATAAATTTGGTCATTACATTCAGTTAGTTCATGTTTAGTATTTTCAGTGTAGTATCATGTTCAGATTATATCATTGATTTACCGCTTTGTTTTAGTTATATGTTTTGTTCATCTTTATTCTATCCTGCATGCTCAGTATCTTTCAAGTACTAACGCATACTCTGCGCTACATCTTCTCGTGATGTAGGTTCAAGTCCTTAGCATTCAGATCAGACATAGATCGGTCTCGATCTTCAGCTAAGCAGTATCAGTTATGAGTCCTCCTTCTCTGAGGACGACAAACATGTTTCCTTTCTACATTTCAGTCTTCAGTTTCAGTTATCTAGATTTAGTTAGGGCATGTCCCAACATCTCTAGTCAGGAAAGGCTTTATTTCAAACAAAGTTAGTTTTAGTTTTAGCTTTGGAGTTTGATAATTCGGTTGTCATTGACCTCACAGATTATTTATTCAGATAGTATTGGGTATTCCCCATCACTTTTAGGTATCACTGATTTAGCTTCCGCACAGTACTTTCTTAATTAAGTTATCTTTAAGTATGTGTATGATATGCCAATAGGGTTAGCTTGGGGTCATTCGTGATCCTAAGTCTCGTGTGCGCGTCTAGGGGGTATCCTCGGGGGATGACAAACTTTGTATCAGAGCATTAGGTTTAAGAGTCCCAGGATGTCTAAAAAGCCGCACTAAGAAGAGTCCTTTTCATGGGTGTGAAGTGCACCACATCCAATGAGAGGGAGGCTACGAAGTGTTTTAGGAATACCTTCACTTCTTTGATATTCTTATCGTGCATTGGTATGAACTCTGTTTCTAATCCATCATTATGCGCTTAAGATCATGCCTCCTTGTAGAGCTTACGCAAGTAGTGCAAATGTCTGCAATGCTAACGCAACTCCTCCAGTCCCAGATCAGGAAGTTTTGAATACAGAATTTCAAAACAACATTCAGCTTTTGGCTCAAAGTGTGACCAACCAGAATAATTAGCAGGCCCCAGTACCTACTAACACTAATGTTGGGTTAGGGTCAGCTGCAGCTAGAGTTCAGGATTTTGTTAGGATGAATCCACTTGAGTTTCTAGGGTCGCAAGTTGGTGAGAATCCACAAAACTTCATTGATGAGGTTAAGAAAATCTTTGGGTGATGCAAGTGATTGGAAATGATCGGGTAGAGTTGGCGTCCTACCAGCTTTAAGGATGTAACTCACATCTGGTTTACTCAATGGAAATAAAACAGGGGTACGAATGCAATTCCTATCACTTGGGAGTGTTTTAGTGAGACTTTTCTGGACAGGTTCTTCCCAAGAGGGTTGAGGGAGGCAAAAGCTCAAGAGTTCATGAATTTGAGCCAAGGTAGCATGTCAGTCAAAGAGTACGGACTCAAGTTCACCCAACTCTGTAGGTATGCTCCTCACATGGTTGTTGATCCAACGGCACAAATGAATAAGTTTCTGTATGGGGTATCCGACTTAGTGTAAATAGAGTGTAGAAATGTTATGTCGCTGGAAAGTATGAACATCTCCAGGCTCATGACTTATGCTCAACAGGTTGAGGGGGATAAGCTTAGGGAACATGCTAACGATAATAAGAAGTCTAGGACAGGCAACTATAAGTATTCTAAATAGAAATCGAATGGTGGAAATCTCTCAGCTCCAACACCTTCATCAGCTAGTGTTCCCATCTTCCAGGTTTCAACAGGATCAGAAAGGTAGGGCATCAGGCTCTAAGTCTCAGGGGAGTGTTCCGGGCGCCAAAACCTACCCAACTTGTCCAAAGTGTGGTAAGAACCATCCGGGCAACTGTCTCACAGGAAAGGAAGGTTATTTTGGGTATGGTCAGTCTGGTCATAGGTTGAGAGATTGTCCTTTTGCTAAACATGGTCAAGGAGGCAATAATGGTAGGGCTTAGTCTATAACTTCAGCAGCACCAGCAGGTCGCCCGACTCAGCAGGGTAACTCATCTAATATAGGTGGCGGACAACGCCAAAATAGGTTGTATGCTCTTCAGGCTCGCCAGGATCAGGAAGATTCTCCTGATATAGTCACTGGTACATTACGAGTCTTTAACTTAGATTTTTATGCTTTGTTAGATCCAGCGGTTACTCTCTCCTTTGTAACTCCTTATATAGCAGTCAACTTCAATGTTAGTCCATAAACTCTTTTAGATGCCTTCTCAGTCTCTACTCCAGTCGGTGACCCAGTTAAATCTAGACGGGTATACAGAAAACACCCTGTCACAGTCTTCCAGAAAGTCACCTCAGCAGACCTCGTAGAGTTAGAAATGGTAGACTTTGATATCATTCTAGGCATGGATTGGTTACATTCCTGTTATGCCTCAGCCGATTGTAGAACTAGGATCGTTCATTTCCAGTTTCTAGACAAACCAATCTTAGAATGGAAGGGTAGTATCTTAGTGCCTATGGGTCAATTCATTTCTTACCTTAAGGCCAGAAAGATAATCTCTAAGGATTATATCTATCATCTAGTTCGGGTTAAGGATTCAAGCTCCGAAACCCCAACTATTGAGTCAGTTCCAGTAGTTAATGAGTTTCCACAAGTGTTTCCAGAAGATCTTCCAGGAATTCCTCCCAAAAAGGAAATCAACTTAGGAATTGATCTCCTTCCAGATACCCAACCTATTTCTATTCCTCCTTACAGAATGGCTCCAGCTAAGCTTAAGGAATTGAAAGAGCACTTAAAAAACCTTTTAGATAAGGGCTTCATTGGACCTAGTATTCCCCATGGGGTGCACTAGTGTTGTTCATGAAAAAGAAAAATGGTTTAGTCAGAATGTGCATTGACTATCGACAGTTGAACAAAGTCACAATCAAGAATATGTACCCCATCTCCAAGATTGATGACTTGTTTGACCAACTTCAGGGGGCTAGTCATTTCTCAAAGATAGACCTCAGAGTCAGAGATAGTGACATCCCGAAAACAGCCTTCAGAACTCGGTATGGTCATTTTGAATTTGTAGTTATGTCATTTGGACTAACCAATGCTCCTACAACTTTCATGGATTTGATGAACCAAATGTTCAAGAAGTATTTGGACTTGTTCATTATCGTCTTTATTGATGATATCCTCATTTACTTTAGGAATGAGAAAGAACATGCGACTCATTAGAGAGTTGTCCTGCAAACTCTCAAAGATCGCCAATTATTTGCTAAGTTTAGCAAATGTGAGCTTTGGTTGCAATCAGTTACTTTCCCAGGCATATTGTGTCTAGCGAAGGGATCCGAGTTGATTCTCAAAAAATAGAAACAATCAAATAATGGCCCAGACTTACCTCTCCTATAGATATCAGAAGCTTATTGGGTTTGGTTGGTTATTACAGAAGATTCATGGAAGGTTTTCATCCATAGCTTCTCTATTGACTAAGTTGACTCAGAAAAAGGTTAACTTTCAGTGGTCAGAAGATTATGAGAAAAGCTTTGCATAGTTGAAAACTAGGTTGACTATAACTCATGTTTTGACTCTACCAAAGGGTTCAGACGGTTATGTGATATATTGTGATGCATCCAGAATAGACTTAGGTTGTGTGCTGATGCAGCGAGGTAAGATTATAGATTATGCTTCTAGAAAACTTAAGGTGCATGAGAAGAATTATTCGACTCATGACCTCGAGCATGCAACAGTGGTGTTTGCACTTAAGATTTGGAGACATTACTTGTATGGTGTTCACGTAGATGTGTTTATAGACCATAAGAGCCTTTAGTATGTGTTAGCCCAGAAAGAATTGAATCTTCGCCAGAGGAGATGGCTTGAGTTCCTCAAGGATTATCATATGAGTGTGCATTACCATCCTGGTAAGGCCAATGTAGTAGCAGATGCTCTTAGCAGACTATCTATGGGTAGTGTAGCACATGTTGAGGAAGAAAGAAAAAAGCTAGCTAAGGATGTTCACAGGTTTGCTCGCTTGGGAGTTTGCCTTATGAGCATATCAGATGGTGGTGTAACAGTTCAGAATGGGTCACAGTCTTCATTGGTAACGGAGGTTAAGGAAAAGCAAGATAGTGATCCTATATTGCTTCAACTAAAGGGTGCAATCCATCAGCTGAGAGTTGAGGTTTTCTCTCAAGGGGGAGATGGTGTGCTTCGCTATCAGGGTCGATTATGTATTCCTAAGGTGGGTGAGTTGAGACAGAAGATTCTTGCAGAAGCCCATAACTCCAGTTATTCTATTCATATAGGTGCCACTACGATATACCGTGATCTGTGGGAAGTCTTTTGGTGGAATGGTATGAAAAGGGATATAGCAGATTTTGTGGCTAAGTGCCCTAATTGTCAGCAAATGAAGGTAAAACATCAGAAACCAGGAGGTATGACTCAAGAGATTAAAATTCCTACATGTAAGTAGGAAGTGATCAACATCGACTTCATTACAGGTTTACCTCGTACTTGCAGACAGCATGACTCCATTTGGCTGATAGTTGAAAAAGTTACTAAGTTTGCGCACGTTTTGGCTGTTAAGACTATAGATTCGGTGGAGGCCTACTCCAAGCTTTACATTAATGTGATAGTCAGGTTGCATGGGGTTCCTTAGTCTATCATCTCAGATAGAGGTCCTCAGTTTACCCCTCATTTCTGGAAGTCATTTCATAAAGGTATTGGTAATCAGGTTAATCTTAGCACATCATTTCATCCATTGACAGGTCAGGCAAAGCGTACCATTCAGAACTTAGAGTAAATGTTGAGATCTTGCGTGATCGATTTCAAGGGTAGTTGGGATGATCACCTTCTTCTTATAGAGTTCGCCTACAATAATAGTTACTATTACATCATTCAAATGGGCCCTTATGAGGCATTGTATGGGCGTAGATGTAGATCTCAGTTGGTTGGTTTGAAGTAGGTGAAGCAGCCTTGATAGGGCCAGATTCGGTTCATGATGCTATGGAGAAAGTTTAGCTCATTAGAGATAGACTTAAGACAGCCCAGAGTCACCAAAAGTCCTATGCAGATGTAAGGACAAGGGACTTGAAGTTCCAAATTGATGATTGGGTTTTCCTGAAAGTGTCACCTATGAATAGGGTGATAAAATTTGGCAAGAAATGAAAGCTCAGTCCTAGATATGTAGGCCCTTACAAGATCTTGAAAAAAGTTGGTAAAGTGGCTTATGAGTTAGAGTTTCCAGCAGAACTAGCAACAGTGCATCCGGTCTTTCACATTTCGTTATTGAAGAAGTGTGTGAGTGATCCATCATCTATAGTACCATTGGAAAGTGTGATTGTGAATGATAGTCTCACTTATGAGGATGTGCCAGTTGAGATTCTTAATCGTCAGGTTTGAAAGTTAAGAACCAAAGAAGTCGCTTCAGTTAAGGTTTTGTGGAGGAGTCAGTCCGTAGAGGGAGCTACTTGGGAAGCAAAAGCAGCCATGAAGGCCAAGTATCCTCATCTCTTTCCTTCCGATTCCATTCCAGTTTGAGGTATTAGTTGCTCTCCAACTTTTCAGTCACTCATGCGTAGCTTCAATCTTAGTATCTTGTTCCTTCAATTTATACTTGCATTTTCAGCGTATTTGCATGTTCTTGGAACTTAGTTCAGTCAGAAATCAATTTCCAGTATTTTTGTGGTAGGGTTGCAGCTATTCCCCTCCATACTCAGCTAGTTTAGTCTTTATTCGAGGATGAATGTTCCCAAGGGGGAGATAGAGAATGCAGATTTTAGAAGTTGCAGGTGCCACCGATGGGCACCACCTATGGACCGTAAGGTGACCCACAGATCGTAAGTGGAGTCCGTGGATAGCCACATGCAGCCCTCCCTAGAAACAACCCAGAAAATATTCTAAGGCATGACCCACGGCCGGACCCATGGACCGTAGGTCAAACCACGGGCTGTGATCCTGGTCCGTGGATCAGACCCTAGATTCGGCCTCTCTGAAGTCCAGTCAACGATTGACAAGACAAACTGTGGGTCAGTCCACGGACCGTCAGTCAGCTTGTCGGTTGGTCCTGACAGCTTTTAAGCAAGGGTCGTTTGGTCTTTTCCTTATGCGATGGACCCCTAAACTACATAATTTTGGTCAAATTTAGCCTAGTAACTTAATTAGAACTTAGCTTAGTCAACTCATTCTCCAAAAATTCATCAAGTTGAACAAAAAGAAGGAGAAAAAGTTGACCAACCCTCTCCAAGAACGCAACAAGGTTTTCTTCAGTTCCAACCCCAAAATTGAAAGATTTCTCCATAAATTTTGTCACCGGGTACGTGGGATTTCACTAGTGGGTTCCTTTCACCCATTAGGTCCCTAGAATTCAATTAGATTCTTGATTCCCTCCCTACTATCTAGACCTAGGGTTTCTAGAATTTCAGCAGATTATTGTGAATTAGTTATTTTAATGTTCCTAATTAGATTATCATGTAGTAGTATTGTTTTTGCCCAGATTCATGCATAAACTTAGAGCCCTAGTTATGTAGTTCTTTAAGTTCATGAATTACATTAATTAGGACAGATAAACAGATACACATGCCTCAATTTTTGAATGTTTCAATATCAGAAATAGATGTTGCATTTTTAGATTTGCATGTCGAATTATTGAGCTATCCAGTTTGTTTCAGTTATGTTATGAAGTTCATATAATCGGTTGGGATTAAGCTTTATACCGAGTTGGACTAGGGTCAGTCACCCTCAAGTCCCAAAACTACGTGCCCCCGTAGGTTATAAGTCCCCTCTTTAGGCATCAGTTTAGTGATCACGCCAGTCATGACTCTATACCTCTGGCAGAGTATATTGGGTCCTCTCGATGGGGCTTATACACTAGACTCCACATTTAACTCATGTGGTTGTATGTCGGTTATTAGTAGCTCCCACAGTCAAATTTTATTGCATTGACTATGTTATCAGTTACAGTCAGATTTCAGTGTTAATATGTTATAAACTTGGCCATTGTATTCAGTTAGTTCATGTTTAGTATTCTCAGTGTAGTATCATGGTCAGATTATATAATTGCTTTACCACTTTGTTTCTGTTATATGTTTTATTCAGCTTTATTCTACCATACATGCTCACTACCTTTCAAGTACTGACGCATACTCTGCACTACATCTTCTCGTGATGTAGGATTAAGTCCTCAGCATTCAGATCATGCATAGATCGGTTCCCGATATTCAGCTCAGCAGTATCAGTGGTGAGTCCTCATTCTCCGAGGATGACATACATGTTTCCTTTCTACATTTCAGTCTTTAGTTTCAGTTTTGCTAGATTTAGCTGGAGCATGTCCCAACATCTCTAGTTAGTAGAGGCTTTATTTTATACACAGTTAGTTTCAGTTTTAGCTTTGAAGTTTGATATTTTAGTTGTCATTGAACTCAAATTATTTATTAAGATAGTATTGGGCATTCCCTATCACTTTTAGTTATCATTGATTTAGCTTCCGCACAGTACTTTCTTAATTCAGTTATCTTTAAGTATGTGTATGATATGCCAGCAGGGTTAGCTTGGGGTCATTCGTGATCCTAGGTCCCATGTCCGCGTCCAGGGGGTAACCTTGGGGCGTGTCAACTGGGAACTTTAAAATGATATATGTAAAGCAAAGGGTAGGGCTGAACTTTCTACACATTAAAATTAGAATATTTGTTCACTTTTTTAGCCTTTTAAAATTTATTTTTCCTTCACCAACGATTATTTATTTATCAGAAAATTTAATATCTCAAGTTGATGTTCATTTGATTCCCCAAATATCAAATAGTAACACTTCCTAGAAGCAAAAGAATAAATTATAAAATTATGAATATTCGTTACTACGTAATCTTATATGTAAAATAATATAGTGTTTTAGTTTTAAAGACTAAAAGGTTTTAAGTATTATTTTATAAATTTTGTGATATTAAATTTCTGCACGAGGTGCAGGTAAGTTTACTAGTACATCAATATAATGAAAAATACTTTTTAAGTGATTATCGGTGATTCTTTCCTTTTTCTTCCTATACACTTGTAGAAAAGACCTAAAAAATAAAGTATGCAAAGCCAATAAGAAGACATACAATCACATACTTTCGGTAAAAATATGGAATATAACTTTAACTAAAATTCATCCAACTCTATAAAAGATGTTCTTATTCCGTGGCAGATCTGTGGAAAACACAAAAGAAAGTCTAATGTAATTTTTTGAATGGCATAAATTATGAAGTTCAAACTTATGACTGAAAGTTGCAAGAGCCATAGTTTATAAACTAGAAAATAATATTTTGAGTATCACTTTCATCTTGACTGAGATAATCAGCATGAGGCTAATATGGATTAGTATATTGTACTACACTGAACAACCACAACCCCTACTTTACGCACACAACTCTACCCCCCTCTTTTAGCTCATAAATTATGATATGTACTTAAGAAAAAAAATCATTTTAGCTGTGAAACAATGGTTTTCATCCTTCACATAAGACTAAAGTCACAAATATCTTGAAATTTTGAAAAAATATTAATCATTAAAATAAAGAGCAAAAACATACCCAAAATTCTAC
Source organism: Solanum microdontum (assembly GCA_036250385.1). NCBI lineage: Eukaryota > Viridiplantae > Streptophyta > Magnoliopsida > Solanales > Solanaceae > Solanum > Solanum microdontum. The sequence goes on along the minus strand of JAJONQ010000218.1, from coordinate 9,896 downwards.
TTATAAGAAAAACAAGAAATATTGAAAGTCACTCTAGTTCTTCAAAAGGATGAATCATTTCAATGGATATACATTTCCTTTTCAATAAGTTAAGATTCATTTTTGAAAAATCTTATGTGATAATCAAGAATAGATAGAAGTAGCTTAACAGAAGTGACATTAACATTGTATGCAATAGGTTTATCATATTTTATTGACAAAAGTCACACTATCGCCAGAACTTACTTCATGAATTATTAAAACATATAGAAGACGGGCAAGTGAAAAACCAAGATCCTTATTCCGTGTTAGATTTAGAAAAAAAACTTAACTTTATAACGATGATTTTCGAAAGAAGAAAGGGTATGCAAGTTATTTTAAACTTGAAATCAAGTATACAAGTTGAAAAAACATATATGGAGACTTTATATAGTCCATCAAACTAGTTTCAAATTCATATATAACTAATTTAACAGATACGTATTTAACGACTTAAACAATATCAACAAGCGAACTAGAGCAAAAAAAGTTCATCAAATGAAAGTTAATAAAACTTCAACAATAAAAAAATTAAAAATTTAAAAAATAATTTGTATCTTCGTTAAAATAAAATTATTTTAGAAAATTATCAGTAATAATAAATCCCACAATATAAATGCAATCAAATTCAAATTTAAAAAAATATAGGAGAAAAACTTACCTGAATTACAAGACTAATTAAATTATGAATTGCAAGAGGATCAACTCTTGTAGTAGATCTACATATCGTTGACTAATTAAATTATGAATTGCAAGAGGATCAACTCTTGAAGTAGATCTCTATATCGTTATGATTGAGGTGAAAAGATTGATTTGGATTGATGGATGGGTGGAAGGTAGATTTGCAAGAAATCATACAATTGAGGAGAACAATGGGGAGAAAGAAGGTGAGAGGTAAACTAAAAATTGATTAAACTTAATTTTTAAAAAAAACTGATTAAACTTTGGGATGAGAAATTATTGCGTCAATTGATAAAATTGAGGCAATAGATTATTTTTTATCTGCTAAGTAATTTCAATTGACATGAAAAACAAATTTACAAACTAGATAATGATATGATTATCTTTCACTAAAGGACAGAAGAGTGAAACCTTTAGGTGGAGGTACCTAATGCCACAAGGAGTGAAGAAGGCTTAGATTATGGTAATCTAAGTGTCGTCTAAAGGTTATCACTCTTCTATTCTCTAGTGAAAGATGTTTATTTATATCCTGATCTTAGTTTGTAAATCTATTTATCATCTTAATGGCTTATCAGATAAATTAATATTTATTTCCTTGATTGATGTAATTTCCCGTCCCTCGGTTATATTAATTTTTACGTTGTCTTGCCTCCTCCCCCTCCCCTTCGATTGTATCATTTTTAGCAAATCTACCTTGCACCAACCCATCCACCCAAATCAACATTTGCTCCTCCGTTATAATAATATGCGGATCCACTCTAGGTGTTGATCCTTTTGCAATTTTTCATTTGATTAGTCTTTTCATTCAGCTAAGTTGTTCATTCTTCTTCTTTTTTTTAACAAAGAAATGATAATGTGAGTTTGACTGCATTTATGTTGTGGGATTTGTTATTGCTGATGATGTTCTATATTAATTTATATTTTAATTAAGATTCAGTGGTTGTGAATTTCTGAACTGGTTGGTTGATGTTCAAGAATTCTTGTTTAGGCAGTTCATACCATTCATACATATTTGTTGTTTTATTTTTAATTATTTTATGTAGAAATTTTATGAGTTTTCATTTGATGAGTTTTTTGGTTGAATTCTCATGTTCATGTTATTTAAGCCATTAATAATTATCAGTCAAATTAGCTATATCTGAATTTGAAACTAGTATGATATATGGACTATATCAGGACTCCATATATGTTTGTTCAACTTGTATACTCGATTTTAAGCTTAAAATAACCTGCATACCTTTTCTCCTTTGAGAACCATATTTATAAATTTTAGAATATCTCTATATCTAACAGAATAGGGTACTTGATTTATCACCCGCCTGTCTTTTATAGGTTTTGAGAATTAATGAAGTAAGTGTTTGTGTTAGTGTGACTTATGTAGATAAAGTATGATAAATCCTTAGTATTAATGTTACTTCTTTTATCCTACATCTATCTGCTCTTGATTATCACATTCGATTTTTCAAAAATGAATCTTAACCTATTGCAAAAAGAGTGTATTTATATTCAAAAGATTTATATTTTTGAAGATTTAGAGTGACTTTTAATAGAATGTATTTTTGAAAGTAGAATTTTGGGTGTGTTTTTGCTTTTCGACTTTATAATTAATGTTATTTTCTGAGTTTTCAGATATTTGTGACTTTTGTCTTACGTGTAGGATGAAAGTCCTTGTTTTGCAGCTCAAATAAAATATTAAGTATATATTATAATTCATGAGCTCCAAAAGTGGGTGGAGGTATAGTTGTATGTGTGATGTAGGGGTTGTGGTTTGTTCAATTAGTAAAATATTCTAATCAGTAATATCCTCTTGATGATTATTTTAGTCCAGTTGAAAGTGAAACTTAACAAGTTGGAAAAGACTAAGGGTGTATGCATCAACTTAAATAGGTAAAAATTTACCGAACAAAATCAATTGATACATGGATAGCATTTAGTCTAATCTACATACAATATTCTCCTGAACTATCAAGTGTTTATTCCTTGGATTCTTCTGAGCTTTAGGACCCTTTCCAATAAAACACCAAACAAAGATTGAGTAGATAGACTATTCCTAGCTCAATACCATTACATGTGAAACTACTTGAATTATCTCATCCCTAGCTCAAGCCCATTGAGAGTAAATTTCATCAAGACCTCACAATTGAGCCTTACCCAACTCCATTAAGCTTTCCCAAGTCAAAATGGTGTTAGAGATCTCAATCAGTATTAACAACCACTGATTTTAGATTAAAACTTAAAGACAACAATAGATCCATACAATACAATCAATATTAAATCTGATTAATCAATACCCATTCATATTTTACACCCCCATATACCACACACACCCCTAGATTAGGATCTAGCTACTCCTAAAAGATGAAATAGATACAATACCCATAAACAAAAAGCTCCATTTCAAGCTAAATTGATAGGCGAAACTTGAATTCCAAACTTGGATTGACCCAAATCTGAGTTTTCTTTCCCTAAAAGCAAAGAAATTTATACGTTTTCTCTATTCTCTACCTTGCATACTATTTTCTATTCTATCATATACTATATCTATTGCCCTAATTTGGAAGAAGATAAAAGTACACAATTGAAAAGATCCCTATTCTATCCTTAGAACATTCCAAAAGAAAACACTATTTTTCATAAATTACATTTTTGCTCTTCAGCTTGCGTCCTTCGAACTTGTGCTAGATCGACGAGACGCCGATAAGAGAAAACGGAGCACCAATCACCTCCTCACATAAATCTTCAATTTTTTGTCAAGTGCTTTTGTGATGGGATCGGTGAATGTTGATTGTTCATTATACCACACCATCTTCACGCTGCTACTAAACAACAAAGCACCATTCAAGCCAACGTTTAATCGCTGAGACCCATGCTGGCTTATGTGGGACACCCATTCCATACCTGTGTGTTTCGATGTCTTTTGGATTCAAATCCATCATACATGTTTTCCCAAGGAATGCCTGGATACAAGAGAACTAAGGCCTAAAACTCCTTCAATAAGCATTACAACATGGCAATAATTCAAGAATTTGAGTCCAATGAGTCGGTATAGTTTACGTGAAGTCTATTAGTTTTGAGTGAAAAATTACAAGAAGAATATAAAATATAACTTTCATGTGCTCCATGATCCTAAAAAACATACTATGACATCAATCAGTAGATTGCTCAATAGGTATATATGTAGTTTACATGTAATACATTAATATAATGAAAAATACTTTTTAAGTGATCAGTGGTGATTCTTTCCTTTTTCTTCCTACACACTTTAAGAAAAGACCTAAAAATAAAGTATGCAAAACCAAAAATAGGACATACAATCACATACTTTAGAAAGAATATTGAATATAACTTTAACTAAAATTCATCCAACTCTATAAAAGATGTTCTCATTCTGTGGAAGATATGTGAAAAACACAAAAGAAAGTCTAATGTAATGTTTTGACAAACATGAATTATGAAGTTCAAACATATGACTGAAAGTTGGAAGAGTCATAGTTTATAAACTAGAAAATAATTATTTTGAGTATCACTTTCATCTAGACTGAAATAATCAGCAAGAGGCTAATAGTGATTAGAATATTGTACTACTAAACAACCACAACCCCTACTTTACATAATTAATTGTACCTTCCTTTTGGAGATCATGAGTTATGACATGTACCTAAGAAAAAATCCATTTGAGCTGCGAAAAAATGGTTTTTATCCTACACATAAGGATGAAGTCACAAATATCTTTAATTTCTGAAAAACATTAATCTAAAATTAAAAAACAGAAATATACCCAAAATTCTACTTATAAAAAAACATTGTAAGCTACTCTAACCCTTCAAAAGAATGAATTTTTGAATGGATATTTTGACGACCCAAAAATGGACGTGATGGCACTTGTCTGTTCCCACCAAGACAAGTCAGCATCAACCCAACGAAAACGAAAGAAATGCAGAAATATAAAATAAGAACAAGACAAAGGAAAAAAACTTATTCATTCTAAACAATATCTCAAAACCTGATTATCCAATGTACAAGCCACTAATGAAAATATAGAATTTGAAAGATAAATACAAGTCTCACTCTTTGTTTCTCAAGTAGAACAAAGCTAAAAGAAAAGGAAAAGAGGGCCCGCCAGGATGACAAACAGCTACCTCTCAAGTCCTTCAACGAGCCTCGATAGTCAGGAAAAGAAGAAGTAGATTACATGGGGTGAGTACCAACTATAAAGATTCAGATGAGAATGCAAAAGGATTATTCTATTAAATCTGGCAGCAAGCTTTTAAATACAACTAAGCAACTAACTGAACCTAAAGTGCAGGCCACTATCTGCACATTATCTACCACTAACAACTAACTATCCTAAATATGCTCCAACCATTAGGAGACTTATTCAACCTATAAAATATAGTAACAAGAGATAAATAAGGATAATTAATACACCCCATCAAGTAAGGCAAGGTGTAACAATGCCTAACTTGGAACGACACCTAGTAAAGGTTGACTTAGGCAGTGGCTTAGTGAAGGTATCATCAAGTTGATCACAAGCATGAGCATGAGTAACATTAACTCGATGAGCTTGAACCTGGTCACGGACATATGCAAAATCTACAGCAACATGTTTTATACGGGTATGGAACACTGGATTGTGAGATAAGTAAGTAACTCCAATATTGTCATAGTAGATTGTTGGCGTCTTCGAGATGCTGACATGTAACTCATGAAGTAAGTTTTACACCCACGTGATCTCTCCAAGTGCATTGGCGATTGATTTGTACTCTGCCTCAATAGACAAGCGAGCCATTGCACGGTGCTTCTTCGATGACCAACTAACTGGATTCGGTCCAAAGAAAAGTATGTAACCTGATGTAGAAATTATGTCATTCGGATCACTTGCCGAGTCAACATCAGCATACATATACAAATTTGAGTCAGAGCTACGAACGATGTGAAGGCCCGAACTTGTGGTTTCTTTGAGATACTGTAATACTCTTTTAACTGCTTTCAAATGCTTATCAGTTGGAGTGTGCATAAATTGCGACAAGTTATTGACTGCATAAGATATGTCATGCCTAGTGAGGGACAAATACTACAATTTACCAAGGGTGCGCCGGTAGTGCGTGGCATCAGTAGGTGGCAAGCCATCAGCAACTCAAAGTGGTACACTAGAACACATGGGAGTGGAAACACCTTTACAATTGTCCATGTCCAGTTCGGAAAGAATTTCCAGAATATATTTGGATTGAGAAAGAATGACGGCCATTTGGTACTCGCTTAACATCAACACCTAAGAAGTAGTTGAGAGAGCCAAGATCCTTCAATGAAAATTTGTCCGCCAAGGAATTGATGACAAATTTAATCACTTGTAGCTGGTTGCCAATGATTATGATGTCATCAACATAGACAAGCACATAAGTGACTACAGCCAGCTGTTGCCAGCACTACAAGAAAAAGCCTTAATTAAGACCAACACTTAGCGATGGATAAAAAATCTTGTCCCTAAATGTATATCTACAGGGACGAGATATTATTTTGGTCCCTAATTCTCGATATAATTACAAAGGGGCTAAATATGGTCCCTAAAATGATGAGAAACTAGTCCCTACACTCCAAACTAAACGGGACAGAGCATCATTTTATAAATTTGACTCTAAAAAAAGGAGATAAATAAAGAAAAAAGCTAAAGGTAAACTTGAAGCGTGAAAAACCTACATCAATGTCTCAAAACCCCTAAAATCAACACCACCTCTCAGATGAGCAATTTCAACAACTCTCCTCTGAGGTTCTCCACAAAACACAACGCTCCTCTGAGGTTCTCCAAAAACCTCTATTTCATCATGCCGGCATCATCCCTTCTACTTCTGGTCTTTCTCATAGAATTTTCATGGTCGAGTTTGGAGCTATGTACAGACACCATTGATCTCTTCGAATCTCTTTGTTCGGTTAGATCTTTTGTTTATGTCTACTTCAATTTTTTCTTTCTATTTTGTGTTTTTGCCTCATAGTTTTGTTACTCGTTGATCTTTCAAGAGGAGTAAGTCATATTCCATATTAAAATTATTTTAGATGATGTTTCTTATTTTCAAAAGGTATTAATTCCTGAATTAGGGTTATCTTTGCTATTAAGATCTTTATTCTTCAAAAAAGAATTATTTTATGAGTTAGGGTTATCTTTGAAATCATGATATTTATATTGAAATGGGTACACATGTTTAGTGTATAAGAGGGATTAAACAATAGAAAATTTCCTCTACTCATTTTTTTATTTATGTTGTTATTGAATGTTCGGCACATTAGCAGTTATAGTGTTATTATAAGTTCTCCACATGTTATAGCATTATTATCTATACATATTGGTAAGTGATTTATTTTAGCTTTATGAATTTAGTGAGGTGGGGTTCAACATTATCAAGAATATTGTGGGAGCTTGCTCAAAAAAGTTGCAGCACTCCACAAAAAAACTGTTGAATGGGAAAAACAATGAAAACTAACAGAGGTAATTAGGATTGTTTATTCAATTCTGATTGTGTTTTAACAGAGGTAATTAGGATATGATTTTAGAAATAAACTTAGTCCACAAACTGTTATTTAATCAATAGAAGTTAAAGAAAAGTTATATATGAGATTATATACGCTAACAAATTCGAAAATCACAATATGAGGTAAAAGAATTATATAGAAATTTAAGGATCTAACCTAGTGTTTTAACTACAGTAGTGAACTCTTATTTTCTAGCCTTTCTTATTGCTATTTACTTTTTCTTGTCTTTGTGTATGTTTTTATTTCTTGCAAGCTTATGAACACTTGCATTTAGCAGTAACATTATCAAAATGTCTTCCTTAATTACGTATGGTGATAATTAATGTTCCTTGTTCAAGATTCATGTTTCTTCCAGGTTAAACTTACATGTTCATGTGTGCTATGAATGAGTATAAGATTACATGTTTCTTCATGGTTAAAATATACACATTTGCAGGGAAAAATAACTAGTTTCATAGTTGGTTTATTGATAGTTTATATATATATGATTGAAATCTAAAAATAACTAGTGTATATTTGCAAAACCTTTAAAGTAGAGATCAAATCTTATTTGATAAATTTTAACCAAATAAAATCTCCTATAAGAAGAAACTACTTTTTGGTTTTTGGGGAATCTTGTGAGGTTTGGTCGAATTCATTTCCTTGGTTTTAATTTTATTAAGTGTGATACGGATCTAGTGTCCATTTATCTGTAAAATAATCTTTTCATGGGTAAAATAATTAATGGTAGGCACAAAGCTTACTAGTTCTCTGCTCCACTTTAGCAATTGAAGATTATCATTGAGAATTTGGTTTGCTACTCCAGAACAACTATGCGCAAATATGAAAGAGATGTAACCTATGATTTCCGCAATTTTTTCGGATCTTTCATCTTTTATTTTCCTATGACAATTTCGTTGTGTTCATTCAGGAGTATAAATATTTGGATGAATATGAGGAGGCAGGTGAAGATCAAGAAGAGGATGAGTGTGGTAAAGCGGAATGTGAGGAGGAAGAAACTGAACAACTTCCAAAAGAGTTATTGGAGTACCAGGAACTCAGATAAATGAGTGAAAAAGATATCAGGAAACAGAGGAAGACAAGAAGTTAAGAAGACATTGCCAAGGGACAAGTGAGTGCCAGTAGTGTGTTTCTGTTTTTGAAAATTCTTATCTTTTTTTTTTTTGAATCTAAGTAATTCATCATGACAATAAAATAAATCTACTATAATTACTTATCAATATTATCCAACACTTGGTTGTATTCATAACTTAGGAAATACACTTGATCAATAAACTAATGTTGTCGTCTCGAGTTTAAAAAAAAAAAGATGTCGAACTAGTTGTTCACATGATGATTGCTTCAAGCACAAGACCATTATAAAACTAATGAAACTAACTTGCACACATTTAAGTCAACCAGACAAATAATTGACTCAGGGTTCTGAAATTTTTTAAACAACTGGAGCATTGAGAATATAGCAAGAATGTGTAAGGATTTCCGTAGAATTACTCAAAGAGCATGAGTCTTTCGATATAACTATAAATGCCTCTGATGTTGCTTTTCTTAAGAAGGCCCTTGATCTTTAATTCTCACAAACTCTTTCTCGTAATATCATAACACAAACAGCATAAAACACCTTACTTTATGTTTAAGACGAAAATAATCTCTCTATCACAGGTCATATAGGATGATGATTTCCTTGTAAATACCGTCCAACATTCTCTTGTTGCTGGTCATCAGTAAAATTACTTTTTAATGATTGAAAAAATGAAATGTAACAGCTTTTAAGTGTTAGACCTTTTATCTTGGGAAATAGAAATTGATGATAATGCAGAGAATGTATGGACTTATTTTTCGAACTCCAGCTATGAAATGTTATATATAGTCAGGTAGACTAGAGAATTTAGAGAAAGGGATAGCCTTATATAGATATAAAAAAGGACAACATTCGACCATTGAATTGTGTCTGTTTTTATTATCTAGCTTATCATAATTGCAGCTACCTGTATCTGTCTCAGCTCTCCCCCAAACTGAAAACAATACAGACGGAGAAGAACTCTTCTTTATTAGTTATTATGAAGAGGAAACATAAAGGTTTTTGGTGGTATGTTGGAGTTCGGGGAGGGGGACAATATATGCACATGCTATATGTATTTGGGCTACAAATATATGTTTTTAGAATATAGACCAAAAGGATTTTCAGAAATGCAATGGTGAGAACATATATAGATGGGATACCACCACGACTGTTGTTATGTTCCCATCTCAAGAGTTCCAATTCTTGCTGAAGCTTTTCATTTTGTTGGATAACAAAAGTTTTCTCACCTGTCAGCTTTGAAATTAGTGCCTTTGTCTTCAACAAGTTGTCTTTATACTCATTATATGACCTTGATATATTAGTGAGCTCCGATATATTTATAGTTCTAATTTTTAATACTAAAGCCCTAGGAGAAGAACCTTTCTCGGACCCCTCCCTTACATGTAATGGCACTTGAGGAGGAACATAAACAACTTTTAACTTGCAGTCCTCCACATAATTCCCCGACTCCTTACTGAACATCTCGGGAGTAATGTACTTTGCAGTAGTTCAAAGGCCTGCAACAACACTTTGAAGCAGGAATTTATCCTTGCATTGCATGTATAGTGGTGCCTCTTTATGCCATTGCATTGTAATTATGACATCGTTGGAA
>JAJONQ010000217.1:0-99799 GCA_036250385.1 Solanum microdontum | reverse complement strand
ATAGTAGACATCATAATCGATGTTTGGCTTAGTTATTACTTCGCACCAATCGACACTAGCCTATTAGATAGTATCACACTAAATCTATGTTGATAATTGTTTTCTTGTTGATTACCTCCTTGGTCCGGCAAGTAGCAACAAGGCGAGTTTCAACGCGTGCACTCGTTAAAAAGACTTCTAAATGAAAGAATTATCAATGCATGCAAAACACTATTCAAGAATTGCTTTTTTACCATTCCTACTTTGTTAATCTCTCATGGTTCCCACAACCCTAGTTGTGGATTTAGTTACCCATATTAGCAAGAACACAATTCATAGTTTTAGATGAAGAAATCATGAACATACGTAAAGAGAATAATAAACCCAGACATTTAACTTGAATTTTAAAGCCAAAATCATCAAGACGAACTTAGAAAATCAATAATTGCTTGAGTAGCAAATTAATCTCCAAAGTCACAAAGTAAAACTAGAATAATAACGTCTAACCCCCCAAAAACGAGGTTTACATGACCTATTTATAGAAAACAAAATCGTAAATTAAAAGGGAAACAATTTAAGGAAAGTTTGTTCAGGCATGCATCTTCATTTCACGAGACTGACTTACGGACCGTCGATGGATCTACGGTCCGTAAGTCCCTTCCGTCAGCCAGGACTTAGAAAATATTTCAACTTCCAAAAATCAGCTTCTCTGAAGCAAACGACGGACTTGCAGTACGGACCGTAGATAGAGATCTACGATCCGTCAATCCCATCCGTAGCTCCACACTAAGAATCTTCAAAAATCAGGTACTGGAACCCTCGCAGTCTCATTCTACGGATCGATCAGTACGGTCCGTAAATTAATCTACGAACTGTCAATAGTCATCGTGGTTCCACACTTGGTCAGATTCCCTGATTTGCCATCCATACCTTGCCTGCTGATCTATGGTCATCACCTACGGACCGTCAATGGAACTACGGTCCGTAGATCACCTCCGTGAATGCCCTTTTTCTGCATTTTTCTTCGCTATCATGGTTTCTGATGTTTTACCTTCACCAGTTGACAATTAGGGCACATTGCCACAAAATTTACTATATCCCTTTTCATGTCATTCCACCAAAAGACTTCCCTAGACCACGTTACATCTTAGTAGCACCTAGATGAATAGAATACCTAGAGTGACGGGTTTCTATAAGGATCTGTTGTCTCAACTCAACCACCTTAGGAACACATAAACAACCCAGGTAGTGAAGCACACCATTTCCCCCTTGGGAGAAAACCTAAACATTCTACTGAGGAATTGTGCCTTTCAAATAATGCAATATCGTGTCACTGTCTTGTTTCTCCTTAACCTCCGCTACTAATGAGGATTCTGACCCATTCTGAATTATCACACCATCATCTGATATGTTTATAAGGCAAACTCCTAAGCGAGTAAGCTGGTGTACATCTTTTGCTAATTCCTTCCTTTCTTCCTCAACATGTACTACACTACCTATAGATAGTCTGCTAAGAAAATCTTCTACTATAATGGCTTTACTAGGATGGTAAAGCACACTCATATCATAGTTCTTGAGAAATTCAAGCCATCTCCTCTGGCGAAGATTCAGCTCCTTTTGGGTGAACACATACTAAAGACTCTTATGGTCTATGAACATATCTACATGAACACCATACAAGTAATGTCTCCAAATCTTTAGGGAAAATACTACGATTGTGAGCTCGAGGTCATGAGTCAGATAGTTCTTCTCATGCACCTTAATCTTTCTAGAAGTATAAGCTATAACCTTACCTCGCTGCATCAACACACAATCTAGGCCGACACTAGATGCATAATAATAGATCACATAACTGTCTGAACCCTCTGGTAGAGTCAAAATAAGAGTTGTAGTCAACCTAGTTTTCAGTTCTAAGAAGCTCTTCTCACACTCATCTGACCACTGAAACATAACCTTTTTCTGAGTCAACTTAGTCAATGGAGATGCTATGGATGAAAATCCTTCCACAAACATTCTATAATAACAGGCTAAACCTAAGAAACTTCTGATATTCTGTTGGAGAGGTGGGTCTGGTTCATTGCTTCACTGCCTCTATTTTTTGAGAATCCACTTAGATCCCTTCGCTAGACACTATAAGACAAAGGAAAGCAACTGATTATAACCAAAACTCACATTTGCTAAACTTAGCGAATAACTGGTGATCTTTGATAGTTTGGTGGAAAACCCTCAAATAAGTCGCATGTTCTTCCTCATTCCTAGAGTAAATATGGATATCATCAATAAAGACAATAACGAACAAGTCCAGATACTGCTTGAACACCCTGTTCATTAAATCCATGAAAGTTGTGGGAGCATTGGTTATTTCAAAAGACATAAGTACAAATTCATAATGACTATACCAAGTTCTGAAGGCTATTTTCGGGATGTCACTATCTCTAACTCTGAGCTGATGATAACCAGATGTGAGGTCTATTTTTAAAAATATCACTAGCACACTGAAGTTGGTCAAACAAGTCATCAATCCTGGGGATAGGGTACTATTCTTGATTGTGACTTTATTTAATTGCCGATAGTCAAAGCATATCCTGAGAGAACCTTCTTTCAGTTTCATGAACAACACTGGTGCGCCCCATGGGGAAATACTGGGTTTGATGAAGCCCTTATCTAGAAGGTCTTTCAACTGCTCTTTCCATTCCTTAAGCTCATCTGGAGCCATTCTTTAAGGAGAAATCAAAAAAGGCTGGGTATCTGAAATGAGATCTATTCTGAAGTTGATTTCCCTTTTGGGAGGAACTCCTGGAAGATGTTTGGGAAACACTTCTGGAAACTCATTTACTACAGGAACTGACTCAAGAGTTAGGGTTTCGGAGTTTGAATCCTCAACCTGAGCAAGATGATAAAAGTACCCCTTGGAAATCATCTTTCTTGCCTTAAGGTATGAAATGAATCGACCCATAGGCACTGAGCTACTACCATTCCATTCTAAGACTGGTTCTCTTGGAAAGTTAAAACGAATAATCCTAGTTCTACAATCGACTGAGGCCTAACATGAATATAACTAGTCCATGCCTAGTATGATATCAAAGTCTACCATTTCTAACCCTACAAGATCTATTGAGGTGACTTTCTGAGAGAATGTGACACTATAATTTCTGAGTACCCGTCTAGCAATAATTGGGTCACCAACTGGAGTAGAGACTGAGAAGGGTTATGAGAGAGCTTCTGGACTGACACAAAAGTTTTCGGCTTATTGGGAGTTACAAAGGAAAGAGTAGCCCCTAGATATAACAAAGCATAAACATCTGAATGAAAGACTCGTAACATACTAGTGACCACATCAGGAGAATCTTCCTGGTCCTGGCGAGCTTGGATAACATACAACCTGTTCTGACGGTGACCACCACCTGTACTAGTTGAAGTACCCTACTGAGTTGGGGGACCTGCTGGTGCTGCTAAAGTTGTAGACGGAGCCCTATTATTGTTACATCTCTATCCCTGTTTAGTAGAAGGGAAATCTCTCAGCCTGTGACCAGACTGACCACAACCAAAACATCCTTCCTTGCATGCAAGACACTCACCCAGATGGTTCTTACCATACTTTGGACAAGTTGGGTAGGTCCTGTTACCTAAAACACTCCCGTGAGACTTAAAGCCTTATCCCCTACATTTTTTATCCTGTCAAAACCTGGGGGATGAAGCACTAGATGATGAAGATTCTGGAGCTGAAGACCTTTGCTAAAATTGCGAGTGATTTCCACCACCCGATTTCTATTGAGAGTATTCCTAGTTCCCCTTTTCCAGCCTTTTCGTTGTCCTTAGCTAGTTCTCTAAGCTTATCTCCCTCAACCTACTGAGCATGAGTCAAGAGCCTAGAGATGTTTATATCCTCTAACAACATAGAATTTATGCACTCTGTCTCCACCAAGTTAGATACCCCAAATAAGAAGTTACTCATTCGAGGGAGCGTAGTTCTAGGACTATAAGGGTATGGTAAACCCTACTCCAATTCGGTGCTAAGCCTATTCCCAACTGGAAATGTGTACAGTCTAACATAACTGAAATATACTAGATAGCTCAATATTCTGACATGCTAACTGAAATGCCAAAATTAAGTACTGATAATGAAAAATTTAAAAACTAAGGCATATATATCTGTTTATCTGTCTTGGCTAGTGTAATTCATGAACTGAACAAATCTACACAACTAGGATTATGAAGTTCATGCAAGGAACTAAGCAATAATGTTACAACAACATGAACAATCTGATTAAGAATATTCTAATAGCTAAATCACAATTATTTTCTAAAGTTCAAGAAATGCTAGGTCTAGATAATATGAAGGGAATCAAGAATCTGACTGAATTCTAAGGACCTAATGGGTGAAAGGAACCCACTAGCGAAATCCCACATACCTGGTGATGAACTCCATGGAGAAATTTTTCAATTTCGGGGTTGAAACTGAAGAAAACTTGATGCGTTCTTGGAAGGGTTTTGGTCGACTGTTTCTTCTCCTTTTTCTCTAGTTTGATCAATTTTTGGTGAATAAATCGCTTAGGGTAAGTTCTGATTTAGTTACTAGGATTAAATTGACCAAAATGGCGTATTTTAGGGGTTAAACGACCTAGTTTAGGTGTCCAACGCATAGGGAAAAAGACCAAAATGACCCTAACTTAAAATCTAACATGGCCAACGATGGGCTTGAATAATGGACCGTGGACTGACCTATGGTCCGTCCTGGTCATTCGTCGTTTGGCTTTAGAGGATGGGTTTGAGGGTCACGATCCACGGACCTAAACCACGGCCCATGGTCTGACCTACGGTTCATAGGTCCAGCCGTGGGTCATGCCATTTCTGAAATTTTCTTGGCAGGATGCAGGTGGCCAACCACGGACCCCACCTACGGTCTGTGGGTCAACCTACGGTCCGTAGGTGGCCTCCGTAAGTGCACCTGCAACTTCTAAAAAATTGAAATCCTTATCCTTTCTAAATTTGGGGTGCTACAATTGGGACGAGAAAACACTTGAGTAGTGACTTGAAAATTCCTAACTTAGTCCAAATTTAGATGAAATTTGAGTCATGTCAGGTCTAGAGACATGTGGTAATGAACAAGAGACTTAAAATTGAATTTGATTACATGAGTAGATATCTAAGACGTTAAGGAACTCATATAACTTTACAAAATAGAATTTGGGTGAGTGGAACTTCTGAAACTGATCTTAGAGTGAAAGGGTTGTTTTTGAACGTCATGGGTTGAAGGTCTATTGTGAAATGGGGTTTTGGATCTCAAATTTTGACTTTCTGTCTCCGTGTAAGCCTCTGTGGCGGGATTAATCCCGCCAGGGTAGGGGCCTGTGGCGAGATGGGGTCCACCGTAGTGGCTCAGTCACAAATTAAGTAGGGGAAAACCCCAAAATGTTATTATTCAGAAATTTTCTTTCTGGAGAGCTAAGAGATGAACTTGGGCAAGTTCTTGACAGTTTTCCACCTCTTGTAGCACTAAAGGTAAGGTTTTAACTCCCCTAATCTATTTTTCAATTCGTAGAACTTAGATTCATAGGTAATTATCGTTGTATGAGGGTTTTGGCCTAAAGTTGATGGTGAGAAAAAGCCCTAGCTGTACCTTAGGATCATGGGTTGGGTCTTGGGTTATTGGGTTTGGTATAATCTGGATAATTAGACCTTAATTTATTGATCCTTGCGTATATTAATTGTTTATAGACCTAGAACAAGTGGAAATAATACGGAAAAGGGAGATTCAATTACCTTAGGGGATTCAAGATTGGTTTCGAGGTAGGTGATAGTTTGATTTAATGTTTGTGTGATATATGTTGGTAATTATTTCATTGTAAGGCATGTATGTATGTGAATGAAACACTATTGATCAAACCAAATGAATTGTGTATGAATGAATAAATGTATGCCACGATTCCACACTTGATTGTATGATTGTGAGTATGTATATTATGAGTTTGAATGTGATTGTGGTTTTGTTGAATGGATCCAGTGTCACGTACCGTCACATTAACGGGGATTGGGTGTCACGTTCTGACACATATCTTGGAGCGGGTGTGACGTTCCAACACACTAATTGGGATCGGGTGTCACGTTTCGGAACACTAACAGTTTGGGTATGTGTTCCATGAAAGGACCGTCTGTTGCTATATCTATTTGCTTTGAGAATGTGGAATTGTACATTTCTCCTGAAATGATAATCGATGTGTATATCTATTTTGTACATGTTATGCTTACAATGTTGTGACTGCTTATATATGTTTCGCTTAATGGAATAACCGCGTGATCCAACTAGTACAGTGTGGTTGTGTACTGATACTGTACTTTCACGTTCTTAGTTGAGTATAGGGCAATTTCAGGTGACAACTGATAGACCTCAGCTAGGAGATCAGTGATCGAGACCGGATTTCAAGGGTGAGCTAGTTCTTTAAGTTGCCATGGAGTCCTTCATTTTGTTTATGTCCACTATCTCCGGACTCAGAATATTGTTTAGATACTTCTTATGTTTGGTTGGGGCTGCACCCCCAGTTTTTAGACTTGTCGTTATTCGAGTTTTGGTACATTGACTTTCCGTTTCTAGGGGTGTTTTTCGCAAATATTTTTTATTTGTTTGTTCAACTTTTGGAGTTTGGTAACTCTCTTTTCATTAGACATTTAAACATGCTTCCGTATCTTTAAATGTTTTAGTTTTCGTTAAGTTGTGTTGATGTGTTGTAGTAATGGTTCTTTCACCAGAGGGTTAGTTTGGATGTCAATCATGACGGTATGGGTCGTGACATTTTGATGAGTTCTTGAGATAAAAATTAGTTATTTGAGGGTTGTTTTGAGTATATTATCATGTACTTATGTTGGGTATTCGAATCTAAGGTGGGAAGAAATCATTCGATTGTAGGTTAATTAGGGTAAAAAAAGAAGAAAGAAAATTTGTTGAAAAATTCTCAGCAGAGGCTGGCGCCCTGCGCCAACTAGTGCTCCAGAAAAGTGCATCTCTAGTTTGGGGCTTGGCACCCTACGCCAGCCTATGCGCCCCAACTACTGTTCTATAGTTCAAGGGTTGGCGCCCTGCGCCACTTAGAGCGCAAGGATCGCAAGCCCCCACCCGTTCTCCATCACTTAGCCTGTCTGATTTCTTTCAAAGGGTACCTTTACTCCCCTTTGATTCTAACTACTATAAAATACTTGTAAACATCTAGAAATAGTTCATAACATGAATCATCACATCAAATTAATAATTCAAATTCAAGGTAGAGCTAAGAATCAAGCCTTGAGAGTACTTCGACTCATTTTTAGAAGTCTTTTTACAATCTTTTAAACTTGTTTTAAGACTTGAGTATTTGAGTTTGAGAATGATTAGGGTTGAGTTTATTTTCATAAAATTGATATATGGGAAGTAAGTATTCCCAAGAGAAATGCTTTTACATTTAAGAAAAGAGGAAACACCGATTTCCAAAAGAGTTCATGAGTAGTTTTGAGTACTATCCCTTTTAGAGGAGCCTTTTGAGTAATAATCTCAAAGTTTCGGATGAAGAAATGTTTTCTTTAGAACATAATGAGCTAAGTTATATTTTGGGAGTAGTATTGACTACCTATATGGGGGAGAGTTCTAACAACTCACAGCCCCCATAAACCATGTAGCCAACGTGGGTAGAAAGGGTCATACTTTTTAGATAATTCTTTATTGCTTTTTTAGCATATACTAGTGGATCCACTTAGTTGAGTAGTGCTATACCACGGCAAGGTATGTGAGAGTTCTGGCAGCGTGCGCGAGATGTTTAGAGTAGTGGCTCATAGTGATAGTTGTCGGTTAGAGTATCTCCCAAAAATAGTTTATTTTGTATTTTTACATACAGACTGAGTTATATTGTATTTTTCAATACATTTTGTTGTTATCTACTGTTTTAAAAGATTTTCTTTATATCAAATTATTGTTATTGCTTTTATATTGAAATGAGTTGAGACGAGGTAAGTTGTTTATTGAATTCCAGTTCAAGCTTATGTAATGTTTTAGATTTCCCCTCACATGCTCGTACTGTAATACCTCGTTATTTTAAAGAACTAGAAAGAGCTGAAATTAGAAAGAGTCATTTTTGGAAAGAATAAAAAATCTGGAAAATTGGTTAAGCTATGTTAAATTTGAGTTTTGGGACAACTTCAAACATCATAACTCCTAGCGCAAAATAAGTTAGGTATGCTACAAGATACCGTAGGAAATATCTTTGAATTATCTTTCCAACGCTACCAAGTTTTCTCAATTAGGAGTTTGTATGAGGGAGATATGCCCATTTGAAGTCGGGCCGTCTAGATAAGGAAAGTTTGTGACAACCCGGAAAACTAGTAGGTGGAACTAGAGCCTTACGAATGTGTTGTGGAGTTTTTTTTTTGGGCTTTTATGTTGTAAAATGAGTTCCCGAGCTTAGGTTGAGGGGTTTAGGGGTTAAACGTCAAGGTACGACTTCCCAAGGACCAACCAAGGGTCCTTGAGGAGGACCCAAAAGTCTAACCCCCAATGCAGCCCAAAAGTCCAAAATCTGCCAAATTTTGGTCACCCATGGATGGGACCTATGGGGAGTTGGTCCCACCACACCACGTGGGGAGGCTCCGTAGGTAAATACCCCTAGGTGAAGAGTCTCTGAACCCAACTACGGACCTACAGGATGGGGCGTCAATGCAGCCATGGTCCGAAGGTCTAGGGGCATATGTCTCACTTGCAAAAGTTGTCTAGGTTCGACCAAGGTTTAAACATTTTAGGTAATTCCTTTTCAATTAATTTTAAGTAGGGTTCATTTAATATGGTCTTTATACATATATATAAACTACTTTAAGTCATTAAACACCCTAGTAACTCATTATATCTCAAGACCCCAAATAATAACCACCTCTTCTCCAAAATATTCTCTCTCTAGAAAGTCCATTGAAGAGCAAGAACAAGGTCAAGTTTAGGGTTCAAGGAGCACCCTTTCTTCTTCAATTTCTTATGGAAATATTTATAAGTTATGGTAGTCTTGAATTATGGATAGTTTCCTTCCATAAAGCCCTTCAAAACGCTATTTCTCAAAGTTGAAATTCTCCAAAACCTAGGGTTTTCAATCTATAGCATGGATTCAGTTTCAAAACGATCGCAATGTGTTTATTGTTTTATATTATGATCAAATTGATGAATTACTACTGTTTTCATAAAGAATTATATAAGCATCTATGAATTTCTAGGTTTCCCTAAATTTGTTCTTCAAACATAAAGATGGGTCTTTGTTAGTAGATTGTGTTTGAATTATGAATGTGATGGATTGCTTATTTGGATTAGGTTATTATACATGTTCAATAAGGTAATTTTAGAGATTTTGAAGAATCATGATCGATAACCCTTGTACGGCAATTTATGCGGATTTTTCCTATGTTGATGGGGATTGTATAGAAGCTTATGATTCACTTAGAGAGTGAAGACTCGATAACTATGGTGTAATTGTGGTATTAATTGAAAGATCACCTTCCCCTTTATGATAAGCTTGTTTTGTCATTGAAAGAACAATCACGCACACACCATACATCAACATGACTATGATATGACTAAGGTTTTTAGTGAGTTTTTGAATCATTATATTCCCTTATATAATGTAGTAATTCTAGATGTTTGGGTTGAGTTGATTGATAGCTCTTGAAATGCAAATTATGAGGGTTTGTACATGTTGATAAGAATTGTGTATGACCTTATGATTCACTTAGAAAGTGAAGATCCTATGATTATTGTGTAATTATGGTGTGGTTGCAAGATAATTCTCCCCATACCCTTACACATGACTAAGCATGAAATGTCTATGAATATGATAATAGTGTTCTGTTGATTGAAAGGCTATTTTCATGAACACACTACGAATATGATGAGAAAGGTTTACTCACATGTTGATGATTCTAAGGTTCAAAGGACATTCTCACCTAATGAATTTATGAGCTATTATGATACTATGTTGCTTTGAGTGCGTAGTGCATTCTTTCATGAACATGAACTTAAGTAAAGACTTAATATGAATTTTAAAGGGAATTATGATTAGCACTGAGTGGATATGAATATTATATGGAAGCTTTTATGTTGGAAAGTTTGGCTTCCCAATGTAAGTTATCTCTTGAGATAGAAACCTTTTCCGTTAGAAAGTCCGAGTTTCTAGTAGCAATCTCCTTATCCCATAACTATGTGCCCACATAGGTCTTTAGCTACTAGATCCACCTAAAAGCTAAAATGTTAGCTCTACCTTAGGTGAGTAGGACACGTCTTTTCGATGTGGGAGTAAAACACCAGATTCCATTTAGAAAACATGGTCCAGGTCGGTTAAGGCTATATTTCCCTACAAGATAAGAATGTGAATTATGAAAAGGACATGAGTTATATACTATGGTTCCTCAATAGGTTCTACTCTGTCTGAATGGGGGTATGGGACTTCATTCATATATTACACAAGTAGTGTTTGAGAGTACGCATGGTATGTGTCTTTTATGATATGATTATTATGAGTTAAATGTATTCTTTATATGAATTATGAACATGAACATGAACTATACTTATGACTTCTTAATGACCTCTACTTAGTGTGAGTGGAGGTATGGGAATTCACTTATACATTACACAAGTAGACTTATAAAGGGGATATGGTGTGGTTTGCTTATGCTATGAAGATATATGAATTTATGTATGCATGATAGGGATTGTTGTTATGAGTGACTTTACTTATTAGAAGTTATGACCTTGAATGTCTCCTTGTCTATGAGTGTTGGCTATGGATAAGTCAAGGTATGTTATGCATGATTATGGTGCCCTAAAAGTGAGACTTAGTGTAGACAGGATTATGGGATCCTATCTAAGCATTGCACAAGTGTAGCTTCGAGTTTCTTAAGTGATAGTTCTTTTATGATGAGATGATCTTGGTATGTAATATATATATGAACTATGTCTTGTGAAGATTGGAGTATGCATTATGTTTATGTTGGGGACTATACTTGTGATTCTGATGATATCCTTTATACTATGATGAATTGTATATGATTTGTCTTATGAGATACATTCTCCAACTATTTCAAAGTTGATGTTCAAAAGTGGCATATAATATGGTTTCAACTAATAATGTCCCTTTTTGCATGTTTTAAGGATTTTTATGCATGGCTTTTATACTTAGTACATTTTGGTGCTAACTCATATTTCTACATTTTCTATAAGTGTAGGGTTTGTTGATATCAACTTCTACCCTTGTGGCTAGGACCATAGTAGATCAAGAAGAAGAAGATTGGTGAGTCCTCATAGTATTCGAGGGCTTGACCATTATGTCTTTCTTTATGTTTTTAGACTTTTGTAAGGGCTGTTTCCCCAAGATTGTATTCAAGAGTTTTAATCCAACTGTTATAGATGGTTTTAGACATAGTGTAATAGACTCTCTCTTGTTTTTTATAAAAAATTTCGATTGTAAAGGAATGTTTTAATTTCCCGCATTTCCCTTATGATCTTATGTTATGATATGCTATGAGGCTTTTCAGAGTCTTATTCATTGTGTTACGTCCAGGGTGTAGGCTCGGGTAGTGACAAATATGGTATCAAAGCACAAGATTTTGGGATGGTTTTAGGATGTCTCATACCACATCTAGTAGAGTCTTGTTCATAAATATGAAGCGTGCCACATTTATGAATAGGAGGCTATCGGGTGTTAAGAAGACTTCACTTCTTTATTCTCTAAGTCATCCCTTAGAGTTAAGCTTTATTAGTCCTTTTTCCTAATGTGTGCCATATGGTTTTCAGGATGTGACTACTTCAAGGACTTACGTTGAAATGAATGAGTAAGACAATGTGGAGCAAGGTATTCCTCTCCAAGCTCCAACTGACCCTATAGGGGAAAATGTGACTCATGCGGAGTTTAGGTCCGCTATCCAATTGTTGGTTCAAGACTTGACGGTGCAAGTCAATAGAGAGGTTGTAATTCCGGCAAATCCAATAAGGGGGATGGCTTCTTCTATGTAGAGGGAGTTCTTGGGGTGGTATCCTCCTATGTTTTATGGCTCCAAGGTGGGAAAAGATCCTCAAGAGTTTATGGAGAAGGTCTCTAAGGTGTTAGACCGTATGAGAGTAACTCCGGTAGAGAAGATGGAGTTAGCTTCTTGTCAACTCAAATGGGTTGCATAAATATGGTATGATAAATGGAAATAGACTAAACAGGTAGGATTAGGCTCTATAGAGTGGAAACGGTTCAAGAGTACTTTTCTTGATAGGTTTTTCCCTTTAGAGATAAAAGAAGTTTTGGTGCTTGAATTCATCAACCTTAAACAAGGTGATATGAGTGTTAAGGAATATGCATGGACGTTCACTCAATTGTCTAAGTATGTTCCAATTCTAGTGTCTGATCCTAAATTGGGAATGAGTAAGTTTGTGTTAGGACTGTTCGATTTACTGGTAAAAGAATGTCGTTTGGCCATGTTTGAGCATAATATGAATGTCCCTCATCTTGTAGTATATTCCTTTGAAATTGAGCAACAGAAACTTGAAGAAAGGTTGAAGGAGAAAAAGAGGGTTAGGATACATGATGAATTTTTTTTTTTGAGAGGTTCTTTGGACAAGATTCTTTTAAATTTCTCCCAAAGTTTAGTGGGGAGAGGGTGTCTACCCCAATATCACAAGGAGTGAGTGGTAGTGGATCTTATTTGGTTAGGCCTACTTGTGCTAGGTGTGGAAGGAAGCATGATGATAAGTGTCTAGCCGGCACGAAGGGTTGTTATGGTTCTGGTGGAAGTGACAACAAAATAAGAGATTTCCCGATACTTACCGCTAGGGGAAGAGAGAGGAAGAAAATTAGGTCTGATGCTCTTCAGGCTAGAGGTGAACAAGAGTGTCCTCCTAATGTTGCTCCCGGTATGTGTTTCATTGAGTATTTCTATGTCGATAGTGCTTGTCTTTGTGACTGGTAAATTGGACATGCTGAGATTTTATGTTGTCCTTTGTATACTTGGGTTTGATTATGGTTATGTGTGTATGTTGGTGGAACCCAACTTAGTCATAATGATTTTTAGGATGTGTTGGAGGATTTGATGAATAGTGTTGTTTGAGTGATGCCTAGAGAATGTTGAGGGAGGTATTTTAGTAAGTGTTTTAGTTGAGGGTGCTATCTGGGAGGCCAAGGGAGAATGAGATGTCCCAATATCCTTGTATTCCCTTTTATTCATCCTCTAGCTTAAGATGATAAGTCCTCCTTAACTAATTTCATGATTGTGGAGTCTTGGATGTTATGGGTGTCTCATGATTTCCTTGTCCCATAGGGTTACTCTTGTTAACCTTGGTAGGGTTTGGATGCATAGTTGTTAAACCTCTATTGTTATTAAGAACCCGGTAACGTTATTATGAGTGTTGGTCATGCTTTGGGAAAGTTTGGAAGGAGTAGTATTTGACATCTTAATAAGGGGCTTACTCCCAAGGGGGAGATGATGTGCTTAGTTAGAAAAATTGATTTAGAATCCCGATATCCTCATTCATTTCTTCTATTCCTATTCTAGCTTGAGACCAAGAGTTCCTTTTTGGGCTTGTTTTATGCTTTGGGAGTCTTGTGTGTTTTAGAAAACTTCCATGATGTCCTTATGTATGCATGTTCTTGAGAGAATCCTTGTTTTGTATGGAATGGTTTTTCATGTTTTACATGTTCCTCATGTTGTTGTGCATTTTAGTATGATGATGGCATATTTGACTTCATGAGATGATTTGATGAACATGCTTTGTTATGTTTTTTATGAAATAGCATATTGGCTCCATAATGTTGTGTTGAGCTTGCTTTTAGTTGGAGAATGTAGTTCCTCCTATAATTATGTGGTTGATGATGTTTAGAAGTGTTTGTATAGGCTCACTCCCATGGGGGAGATGGTGTACCTAGCTAACATTGATGTAATGTGCTAATGTGTTGCCATGACTTCTTTATGTAATGCATATTGATGAAAACTTGTGTTTTGAAATGAAATGAATTTATGTGAATTGTTTTCCTCATGTTGTAGTGCTTTGAGTAAGAGGTGCCTGTTGTACTTCATGAGAAGAATATATGAGCATGCTTTAGTTTGGAGGTGAGAAATTCCTCCTTGAAAGAAGTTCTTTTAGAGAGTAAATTGCATTTGAGCTCCAGGAGAGTATGTTGGGCATATTATGACTAGGAGATGGTAATTCCTCCTTGAACATGACTAGTTATGAGAATCTCATGAATAAATGGGTTGTTAAATGCAGTTCATACTTCCTTGTGTTGCATTGAGTATATTGAGATGGAGTGATGTTTCCTCCTTGTTTATGTGCATTTAGATGTTTCATGCATAATGGGCTCCTAGTCGTGTGTCTTTAATTATGAAAGGTATTTTAGAAATGTCATTCGAGAACAAATGTTCCCAAGGGAGAGATAATGTGACAACTTGGAAAATTAGTAGGTGGAACTAGAGCCTTACGAGTGTGTTGTGGAGTTTGTTATGGGGTTTTATGTTGTAAAATGAGTTGCTGAGCTTACGTTGAGGGGTTTAGAGGTTAAACGTCAACGTATGACTTCCCAAGGACAAACCAAGGGTCCTTGAGGAGGACCCTAAAGTCTAACCGCCAATCCTGCCCAAAAATCCAAAATCTGCAAAAATTTAGTGACCCACGGATGGTACCTACGGGGCGTAGGTCGAACCACGCTTCGTGGGGAGGCTCCATAGGTCAAGAACCCTAGTTGACAAGTCTCTGAACCCACCTATGAACCTGCTGGACAGGGTGTCAATGCACCCACGGTCCGTAGGTCTAGGGACGTAGTTCTCACCTGCTAAAGTTGTCTAGGTTCGGCCAAGGCTTAAACATTTTAGGTAATCCTTTTCAATTAGTTTTAAGTAGAGGTTGTTTAATATAGTCTTGATACGTATATGTAAACTATTTTAAGTCATTAAACACCCTATTAACTCATTATATCACAAGACCCCAAATAATAACCACCTTCTCTTCAAAATATTCTCTATCTAGAAACTCCATTGAAGAGCAAGAAGAAGGTCAAGTTTAGGGTTCAAGGAGTACCCTTTATTCTTCAATTTTGTGTGGAAATATTCATAAGGTATGGTAGTCTTGATTTATGGATAGTTTCCTTCCATAAATCCCTTCAAAACTCTATTTCTCAAAGTTGAAATTCTCCAAAACCTAGGGTTTTCAATCTATGGCATGGATTCACTTTCAAAACGATCTCAATGTGTTTATTGTCTTATATTATGATCAAATTGATGAATTATTACTGTTTTCATAAGGAATTATATAAGAATCCATTAATTTCTAGGTTTTCCTAAATGGATCTTGAAGTATGAATATGGGTCGTTGTTAGTAGATTGTGTTTGAATTATGAATGTGATGGATTGATTTTTTGGATTAGGTTATTATACATGTTCAATGAGGTAATTCTAGAGATTTTGATGAATCGTGATCCATGACCCTGTAGGGCAATTTATGAGAATCTTTCCTATGCTGATAAGGATTGTATATAAGCTTATGATTCACTTAAAAAGTGAAGACTCAATCACTATGGTATAATTGTGGTATTGATTGAAAGATCACCTTCCCCTATACCCTTACACATGACTGTGCATAAAGTATGTAAGTTTATGATAGCCTTGTTGTGTCATTGAAAGGACAATCACACAAACATACCATGCATGGACATGACTATGATATGACTAAGGCGTTGGTTGAGTTATTGAATCATTATATTTCCTTATCTAATGTACTAATTCAAGATGTTTGAGTTGAGTTCATTCATAGCCCTTGAATGGGATATTATGAGGGTTTATACATGTTGATAAGAAGTGTGTATGAGCTTATGATTCACTTAGAAAGTGAAGATCCTATGACTATTGTGTAATTATGGTGTGGTTTCAAGATCATTCTCCCAATACCCTTACACATGACTAAGCATGAAATATCTATGAATATGATAATGTTATTGTGTTTATTGAAAGTCTATTCTCAAGAACAGACCATGAATATGATATGAAAGGTTTACGCACATGTTGATGATTCTAAGGTTGAAAAGACATTCTCACCTAATGAATATATGAGAGATTATGATACTATATTGGTTTGCATACCTACTGCATTCGTTCATGAACTTAAGTAAAGACTTAATATGAATTTTAAAGGGAATTATGCTTACCACCGAGTGGATATGAATATGAGATGAAAGCTTTTACGTTAGAAAGTCTAGCTTCCTAATGTAAGTTATCTCATGAGGTTCTACTTAGTATGAATGGGGTTATGGGACTTCATTCATACATTGCACAGGTAGGCTTTGAGATTGGGCATGGTATGTCTCCTTTATGATATGATGATTATGAGTTATATGTAAACTTTATATGAATTATGAGCATGAACATGAACTATACTAATGACTTCTTAATGAGCTCTTCTTAGTGTGAGTGGGGGTATGGGACTTCACTTATACATTGCACAAGTAGACTTATAAAGGGGTTATGGTGTGGTTTCCTTATGCTATGAACATATATGAATTTATGTATGCATGATATGGATTGTTTCTATGAGTGACTTTACTTATTGCAACTTATGAACATGAATGTCTCCTTGTCTATGAGTGTTGGCTATGGATAAGGGTAAGGTATGTTATGCATGCTTATGGTGACCTTAAAGTGAGTCTTACTATAGATATGATTATGGGATCCTATCTATTCATTGCACAAGTCTAGCTTAGAATTGCTTATGTGATATTTCAATTATGATAAGATGATCTTGGTATGTAATTATGTATGTGAACTATGTCTTGTGAAGATTATAGTATGCATTATGTTTATGTTGGAGACTGTGCTTGTGATTATGATGATATCCATTACACTATGATGAATTGTATATGATTTTTCTTATGACCTACATTCTCCAACTATTTCAAAGATGAAGTTCAAAGGTGGCATATAGCATGGTTCCAACTAAAATGTCCCTTTTTACATGTTTTAAGGATTTTTATGCTTGACTTCCATACTTAGTAAATTTTTGTGCTAACCCATACTTCTACATTTTCTATAAGTGTAGAGTTTGGTGATATCGGCTTCTACCCTCGTGGCTAGGACCATAGTAGATCAAGAAGAAGAAGACTCGTGAGTCCTCATAGTATTCGATGGCTTGACCATTATGTCATTTAAGTCTTTCTTTATGTTTTTAGACTTTTGTAAGGGATGTGTCCCTAAGATTGTATTCAAGAGTTTTAATCCAACTATTATAGATGGTTTGAGACATAGTGTTATAGACTTTCTCTTGTGTTTATAAAAGACTTCGATTGTAAAGAAAAGTTTTAATTGTATGCATTTTTCCCTATGATCTTATGTTATGATATGCTATGAGGCTTTTTGGAGTCTTGTACGCCGTGTTACGTCTGGGGTGTTGGTTCGGGTCGTGACAAAGTCTAAACTGAATTTTAGAAGGGTATTATGGTCTTTTCACTACCCAAATAATTAAATTCATTTTTGGTAATTATGTTGGGGTCTAAACAGATAGGATTCAGTTTACACTTTACAAAGTTAAGTTAGGGTTTTCAGAGAAGAGAAAAAAAGAGGAGAAAGAAGGAGAAGAAGCAAGGATTCGTCACTTTCTTGAAGTTAAGCTCGTCGATTTCACCAAGGGTTGATCCCTACGAGGTATGTGAGATCACATAGCATTGGGTTAGTTCACCCATAGACCAATCATGATTTTATTCAGCGAAATTGTGTTCTTGAAAGTATAGAAATTGAGTTCTTGATGGATTTGTTCGAAGTTTCTATTGGGTTCTTGATTGTTTAAGTTGTTGAGATACTCTTGATTTAAATTCATTAAATTAGATGTCGTTTTGAGTAGATTCTTGCACATTTTGGTTATGTAGTCAAATCTAAGTGTTTTGGGAAAGAACCAATTGAATCTGGAGGGTTTATAATTGAAAACCGACTACGGAAATCCGTCAAAATTCTGGGGAAAATGGGTGGGGGCACTGTGCCACTCAGAGTGCACCACAAAATGTTCTATAGTTGGGGCTCTGGGCGCCGCGCCAGCCAGTGTTCCCCATTTCCAGTTCTGTAGTTTGCCCTCTGGCTCCCCGTGCCACTCAAAGCGCCAGGGATGCCATGTTCTTTACCCTTTCCTACTTTTTTCCGTACGTGTTCCCTTGAAACGTACTTATGTTTTCTAGTTGATTTCTACACTCTAAGGTACTTCAAAACAACATAAAATCATCCATAACATGAGATCATGAGCCTTGAATCCATAATTCCATTCAAGAAAAGTTAGTAGTCAAGTCAAGAGAAGTTCGTAGAGTTTTCCAAAACTCTTTTACACACGTTTAAATTTGCTTTAAGAGTTAAGTTTTAAGTTTAGTAAAGAGTAAAGATTGAAGTTCATTTCTTCAAAAAGAGTATATTGGGATTATGTATTCCTAAAGAGTAAATATTTTCACATTTAAACAAGAGAGGAAACACCGATTTCCAAGAGAGCCTTTGAGCTAGTTTTTGAGTAATTATCTCAAATGACAGAAAGAGTTTTTGTTTTAAATACATATGAGCTGAATATACTTTTGGCTTTGTATTGAGCACCGATATGGGGACAGTTCATAATAACTCAAGTCTCCATAGACCATGTAGTCTTCATGGGTAGAAAGGGTCATACTTTTTAGATAATTTCTTAATGCTTTTTAGTATAGACTAGTGGATCCACTTAGTAGAGGCGTTCTATTTCCCGGCAAGTTATAGGACAGTTCTAGCAGCATGGGCGAGATGTTGTATCATCACATTAGCTGATAATGATGGTTGTTGGCTAGAGAAACTCCCAAAAAATTATATTACTTTATTATATATGTATATTGAGTTGTTACCTACTGTTTAAATGCTTTATATAAACTTCATCTCTACTATTGTTTATTTCTTCATTGAGTTAAGTATACATGAGTTGAGTAAAGCTGAGGTAAGTGTTTCTTTAAGAATTTAGTTCAATCTTATGTCATGTTTAGTTTTCCCCTCACATGCTCGTACATTCAATGTACTGATTCCATTTGGCTTGCATCAATTTATGATGTACATACAGGTAACCATGATCACCATCGAACACCTCGTTGATCCAGTCAAGCATTGAGAGTCAGTTGGTGAGCCTTATTGCTTTGCCGGGGATCCCTTTAGTTATGTTTTGTTTTATTGTTTTTGGCTATTTCAGTTGTTAGGATTGATCCGGTGTCTTGTCCCGATATCCCTCTTAGTATCTAGAGGCTTCATAGATAGTTAGATATGAGTCCTTTAGTCTTGATATTTCAGTTGTTTTACTATAAGATTCGAGTTGCCACTTTGGCTTAGTTGAGTGTTATTTCTAAAAATTATTAGTTTATCTATTCAGAAAGTTTATTAAGGTTGTATTTTAGTGCATTTTCTATTGAGTAAGTCTTTTGCTGAGATTCTAGCTAGGCTAAGGGTTCACTTGGGGTCAACAATGGTTCTCGAGTACCAGTCCCGCATAGGGTGTAGGTTTGGGGCGTGCTAAACTTGGTATCAGAGTACCGACTTCAAGAGTCCTAGGGTGTCTATGAAGCCGTGTCTGTAGAGTCCTAGTTATCGGTGTGAAGAACTCCACATTTATAATTAGGAGGCCGCAACATTTAGGAACTATCTCACTTCTTTCATATTCATGTCGTGCGATAGAGTTTATATCTGTAGGAGGAATTTCGAGGAACAAGGGGTACATAATGAACCTGAAGTGCAATCCCAAGGAGAGGTCACCAATGTTGAGTTTAGGGAAGCGATCAGAATGTTAAGTCAAGTAGTGACAAATCAAGTTGGTCAGAAAGAGAACCTATAGGAAGTGAATGATACTTTAAGAATATGTGGTTTTCTAAGGATGAATCCTCCAAGCTTCATTTGTTCAAGTAGTATTGAGGATCCAGAAAATTTTGTTCAGGAACTTCAGAAAGTGTTTGAGGTTATGCACGTTGTGTTTGAGGGATAGAGAAGAATTCAGAAATAAGAAAGCTAAGATAGGGAATGATTCTGGGCAGCAAAGGAGTAATGCGAACTGCTCTTCCTTTCAACATAAGCAAAAGGGACCTGCTCTATTATTCGCTAATGCACATGCACCAAGGGACAAAGGTGAGTATAATGGTTAAAATTCATAGAATTTCAGTGCTCGACCTGCTCAGTCTCATGGGTAGTGTGGAACGAGGAGGTTATTGGGCTCCTACATGTGCTAACTGTGGTAGGAACCACCAAGGTGCATTTTACAATGGCTCGTCAGGAAATTTCAAGTGCGATCAAGAGGGTTACTTCATGAAAGAGTATCCTAAGAACAAGCATGGTCGTGGAAATAGGGGAAATCAAGCCTAATCTTTTTTAGTTGCTCCACCAGACAGGGTTGCACCTAGAGGAGCTACTTCAGGTACTAACAGAGGAGAAAATCGCCTATATGCTTTCACTAGTTGCAAAGAGCAAGAGAATTCTCCAGATGTTGCCACTCCTATGATCAAAGTCTTTACTCTTGATGTTTATGCTTTGCTAGACCTAGGAGTGAGTTTATCTTTCGTGACTCCTTATGTTGCATTGAATTTTAGTGTTCTTTCTTAGAAACTTTGCGGGCCTTTTTGTGTTTCCACACCTATTGGGGAGTCTATTCTAGCTGAGCGAGTCTATCGTGATTGTACCATTTTCGTCAATAATAAGAGCACCATGGATGATTTATTTGAGTCAGACATTGTTGATTTTGATGTTATTCTAGGTATGGACTGACTTTATTCCTGTTATGCCTCCATTTATTGCAGGACTCGAGTTGTCAAGTTCTAGTTTCCTGATGAGCCAGTTTTTGAGTGGAGGAGTAGTTCACCAATGCCTAAGGGTTGTTTCATTTCGTACCTTACGGCGAGAAAGTTAGTTTCCAAGGGTTGTGTCTATAACTTTGTTCGAGTTAATGATTCTAGTGTTGAGACACCTCCTATTGAGTCAGTTCCAGTTGTGAGTGAGTTTCTAGAAATCTTTCTGATGATCTACCTGAAGTCCCTCCTGAGAGAGAAATAGACATCGGTATAGATATTCTTCTTGATACTCGTCCAACATCTATTCCACCATATTGAATGGCTCTACCATAGTTGAAAGAGCTAAAAGAACAGTTGAAAGATATCCTTGATAAGGGTTTTATTTGATCAAGTGTCGCACCTTGGGGCGCTCTGGATTTATTTGTGAGGAAGAAAGATTGTTTCCTTAGGATGTGTATAGATTACCGTTACTTGAACAAGGTTACAATCAAGAATAAGTATCCTCTTCCGATAATTGATGATCTATTCGATCAGCTTCAAGGTGTCATGTGTTTCTCTAAGATAGACCTCAGATCTAGCTACCATCTGTTAAGAGTAAGGAAATGTCATATTCCAAAGACAACTTTGAGGACATGTTATGGTCATTATGAGTTTCTGGTCATGTTGCTTAGTTTAAATAATGCTCCTGCAACATTCATGGACCATATGAATAGAGTATTCAAGACCTATTTAGATATATTTTTTATCGTGTTTATTGATGACATTCTAATCTATTCAAGGAATGAGGAAAATTATGCTAGCAATCCAAGAACAGTTCTCCAAACTCTAAAGGATAGAGAGTTATATTCTAAGTTCTCTAAATGTGAGTTTTGGCTTGAGTCTGTGCCATTCTTAGGCCACATTGTTTCTAGTGATGGGATTAGAGTTGACACTCAGAAATTAGAGCCAGTGCAGAATTGGCCTAGTCCCACATATCCATTTGATATAAGGAGTTTCTTGGGGTTGGCTTAATATTATAGAAGGTTCTTGAAGGCGTGTCATCTATTTTGTTCCCTTACACCAAATTGACTTAGAAAATAATGAAGTTTAAATGGTCTGACGCTTTTGAGAAAAGTTTTAAGGAATTGATAAAGAGGTTGACTATTGCCTAGTATTGACGTTACCAGAAGGTACGCAAGGCTTCGTTGTATATTGTGATGCGTCTACAGGTGGTTTGGGTTGTGTGTTAATGTAGAATGACAAAGTTATAGCTTATGCCTCCAGACAGTTGAAAGTTCACGAGAAGAACAACCCAACCGATGACTTGGAGTTGGCCGCCATAGTATTTGCTTTGAAAATATGGTGTCATTATTTGTATGGTGTTCATGTAGATGTATACACTGATGACAAGAGTCTTCAATTTGTGTTTAGTCCGGAAGAGCTTAACCTCAGACAGAGAATGTGGTAAGAGTTACATGAAGATTATGACATGGGTATTCTTTATCACACAGGTAAGGCTAATATTGTTGCTGATGCCTTGAGTAGAATATCTATGGGTAGTTCCACACATTTTGAGGAAGATAAGAAAAAGTTATCGAAAGATGTGCATAGGCTTGCACGATTAGGGGTTCGACTAATGGATTCCAGAGAAGGATGAGTAGCGGTGATGAATAGGGTTGAAGCATCATTAGTGTCACACATGAAGGAAAAGCAAGACCAAGATCCTATTTTGCTTGAATTGAAGGCTAGTGTTCATAAGCAAAAAGTAATGGCTTTTGAACAAGGGGGAGATAGTGTATTAAGGTATCAAGGTATGTTGTGTGTACCAAGGGTGGATGAACTCCAACAGAGGGTCATGGAGGAAGCTAATAGCTCCAGATATTCTATCCATCCGGGTTCCACAAATATGTATCATGATTTGAGGGAGGTTTATTGGTGGAGTAGTATGAAGAAGGGTATTGCAGAGTTTGTTGCTAAGTGTCCGAATTGCCAACAAGTTTAAGTAGAGCACCAGAGGCTCGGTGGTATTACTCAGAATATAGATCTTCCGGAATGGAAGTGGAAGATGTTCAATATGGATTTAATCACAGGTTTACCTAGGTCTCGCAGGCAGCAGAATTCTATTTGGGTGATTGTGGATCGAATGACAAAATCAGCCCACTTTTTATCGGTAAAGACTACCCATTCAGTAGAGGATTATGCCAAGTTGTATCTTCAGGAGTTGGTTAGACTTCATGGAGTTCCAATTTCAATTATTTCAGACAAAGGTGCCTGATTTACTGCACAGTTTTTGAAGTCATTCCAGAAAGGTTTAGGTTTAAAGGTGAACTTGAGTACTGCTTTTCATCCTCAGATAGATAGTCAGGAAGAGCGCACTATTCAGAAATTAGAAGATATGTTTGGGATGATCACCTACCTCTCATCGAGTTCACCTACAACAATAGTTACCACTCCAGCATCAAGATGGCTTCGTGTGAAGCTCTTTATGGGAGAAGGTGCGGATCTCCAATTGGATGGTTTGAGGTTAGTGAAGCTGGGTTGGTAGGACCAGACTTATTTCATCAAGCAATGGAGAAAATGAAAGTCATTCAAGAGAGGTTGAAAATAACGCAAAGTCGTCATGTTAGGAGAAGGTAGTTAGAGTTTGAAGTAGACGATTGTGTATACTTGAAAGTTTCATCCATGAAGGGTGTTATGAGATTTGGTAAGAAGGGGAAACTTAGTCCCCGGTATATTGTCCCTTAAAGAATATCTAAAAAGATTGGTAATGTAGCTTATGAGTTAGAGCTACCCCAAGAGTTAGCAACGGTCCATCCGTTATTTCATATTTCCATGTTGAAGAAGTGCTTGGGAGATGCTTCACTTATCATACGAAATCAAGATATTGGTATCAAGGGTAGCTTGTCTTATGAGGATATCCTTGTTCAGATTCTAGACCGTCAGGTTCGCAAGTTGAGGACCAGAGAAGTAGCATCATTCAAAGTTCTTTGGAGAAATCAGTTTGTTAAAGAAGCTACTTGGGAAGCTAAGGAGGATATGAAGAAGATATATCCACATTTCTTTGAGCCCGGAGAAAATCCAGATCAAGATTATAATTCTTTTCTTAGTACTCTTTAAATTGATATACTTAATGTGTTAGATTTGCTTGTTGGTTGTTTGAGCTGAATGTTAGATGTTACACCCTTAGCCTACCAAGAGTAATCTCATTCGAGGATGAATGTTCCCAAGGGGGAGATATTGTAACACCTCACCATTTGGAAGAACTAGAGAGACCTGGAATTAGAAAGAGTTATGTTTGGAAATAATCACTGGAAAATTAGTTAAGTTATGTTAGGTTTGAGTTTTGGGTCATCTACGAATGACCATAACTCCTAGCTCAGGATGAGTTAGGTGTTCTACAAGATACCGTAGGAAATATATTTGAATTATATTTCCAATGTAGTTGAGTTTGCTCAATTCCGAGTTCGTATTTGGGAGATATGCTCATTTGATGTCGGGCTTCCTAGTTAAGGAAAGTCTAAAACTGATTTTGGAAGGGTATTATGGTTTTTTCACTACTTGATTAATTAAATTCGTTTTTGGTAATTAATTTGGAGTCTAAACTGTTAGAATTCAGTTTACGCTTTTCAAAGTTAAGTTAGGGTTTTGAGAGAAGAGAAAAGAAGAGAAGAAGCAAGGAATCACGCGTTCTTGAAGATAAGCTCATCGATTTCACTAAGGGTTAATCCCTATGAGGTATGTGAGATCACATAGAGTTGGGTTAGTTAACTCACGCGCCAATCATGATTTTATTCAACAAAAATGGGTTCTTGAAAGTATAGAAATTGAGTTCTTGATGGATTTGTTTGAAGTTTCTATTGGGTTCTTGATTGTTTAAGTTGTCAAGAAGTTCGTGATTTAAATTCATGAAATTAGATGTTGTTTTGAGTATATTCTTGCATATTTTGGTTATGTAGTCGAATCTAAGTGTTTAGGGAAAGAACCAATTGAATTTATAGGGTTTAGAGTTGAAAAACGACTAAGGAAATCCATCAAAATTATGGGTAACAGGGGTGGGGAGCCGCGTCACTCAGAGCGCCTCACAAAGTGTTATGTTGTTCGGGCTCTAGGGGGCCTCCCCAGCCATTGCACCCCAACTCCATTTCTGTAGTTTTCCATTTGGCACCTTGTCCCAGTCAGAACGCCAACGACACCAGATTCTCTACTCTTTCCCACTTCTTTCCATACGAGTTCCCTTGAAATGTACTTATGTTTTCTAGTTTATTTGTACACTCTAAGGTACATCTAAATAACACGAAATCATCTATAACATGAGATCATGAGCCTTGAATCCATAATTCAATTCAAGCAAAGTTAGGTGTCAAGTCAAGAAAAGTTCATAGAGTTTTTCAAAAGTCTTTTACAAACATTTAACTTTGTTTTAAGACTTGAGTTTTGAGTTGAGTACAGAGTAAATATTCTTCATTTCTTCAAAAAGTGTATATTGGGACTATGTATTCCCAAAGAGTAAATATTTTCACATTTATACAAGAGAGGAAACCCCGATTTCCAAGAAAGCCTTTGAACTTGTTTTTGAGTAATTATCTCAAACCACAGAAAGAGTTTTTTAAAAAAAACATATGAGCTGAGTATATTTTGGGATTAGTATTGATCACCTATATGGGGACGAGTTCATATTAACTATAGTCTCCATAAACCATGTAGCCATCGTTGGTAGAAAGGCTCATACTTTTTAGATGATTCCTTAATACTTTTTGCATAGACGAGTGGATCCACTTAGTTGAGGCATTCAATATCCCGGCAAGTTATAGGACAGTTCTGGCACTGCGAGTGATACGTTGTATCATCACATTAGCTCATAGTGATGGTTGTCGATTAGAGAAACTCCTACAGAATTATATTACTTTATTATATATGGATATTGAGTTTTACCTATGGTTTAGATGCTTTATATAAACTGCAGCTTTACTGTTGGTTATTTATGCATTGAGTTGAGTATTCATGAGTTTAGTAAAGCTAAGGTAAGTGTTTCATTCAGAATTCAGTTCAAGTTTATGTCATGTTTAGTTTTCCCATCGCATGCTCATACATTAAATGTACTGATTCCATTTGGCCTGTATCATTTTATGATGCAGATATAGGTAAACATGATCAACATCTAGTGCCTTGTTGATCTAGTCGAGCACTTAGAGTTAGTTGGTGAGCCTCCGTGTTTTTCGGAGGATCCATTTTGTTATGTTTTGTTTTATTACTTTTGGCTATTTTAGTTGTTAGGATGATCGGGGGTCTTGTCCAGACATCCCTCTTAGTATCTAGAGGCTTCATACACAGTTAGATATGAATTCTTTAGTCTTGATATTTCAATTGCTTTGCTAGAGACTCAAGTTGCCACTTTGGCTTAGTTGAATGTTATTTCTAAACATTCCCAGTTAATCTATTCAGACTATTTATTAAAATTGTATTTAAGGCATTTTATGTTGAGTAAGTGTTCCGCTTAGAGTCTAGCCAGGCCAAGGGTTTGCTTGGGGCCAACAATGGTTCTCGAGTGCCAGTCCCGCCCAGGGTGTAGGTTCACGGTGTGATGCATACATTCCATGTACTGATGCCATTTGGCCTACATCTTTTATGATTCAGATACAGGTAGCCAAGATCAGTAACCAACGCTACGTTGATTCAGTTGAGTTCTAGAGTTGTTTGGTGCGCCTCCTTGCTTCGGACGATCCCTTATTTATATTAAGTTATTTATGTTTTTTAGAATGATCGGGGGTCTTTTCCCACATCCCTCATAGTATTAGAGCCTTCATATATAGATAGACAGTAGTGCATGAGTCTCTTCATTTTGAGTTGTTTATGTTGAGACTTGAGTTGTCTCTTTGGCTAGTTGAATGTTTTATTTCTAAAATATTATGAGTATTTCTTTGAGACTTTGAGTAAACTTGTGCCGTTGAGTTGATCTTATGTATGAGTAAGTGTTTCGCTAAGAGTCAAGACAGATCAAAGGTTTCTTGGGGCCATCAATAGTTCTCGAGTGCTCTTCCCGTGTAGGGTGTAGGCTTGGGCCGTGACATTCAAGTACAAATGAGATTGTTGTTAATTATACTAATGAAAAGAAGATACAGATTTGACTCGTTCATCACCTATCATGTTTTCTTTTATTTTTATATGTATTTTGTAAGTTTAGTTTAAATGAGTTTTAAATATGTCATTCTGATGTATATGTTTCCCTATTATTAAAAGGTATTCCAATTATATTTAAAGTGATTAATGCACGTATTTTTTACGTGTATCACCTATATATTAATTATATCTAATTTATATGTATGTGTTCCACACATATATCACCTATTAATTTTTGTATATTTGGTAATAATAATTTAAATGAGATTTAAATATGTTGATATATGTAGTTTCTATTATAAAAATATATGTTGTTTCGATGTTTATATAACTAGTGCACGTGTTATAAATTTAATTTGAGCTTTTTCGACACCATTATATAGTTTGTACTTAATGTTACCAATATTTTTTTCACATGCGATATGTGAAAGCCAAATATACAAGGTGAATGAACTTTGGGCAATACGTATTAAATAAAGATATATGACAACAAAATTTTTAGTAATACAAGGAGTGCACTTGATCAATTTCAAGATAAAACATATTCTTCTTCTAAAATTTGTGACTTAGAGAGCAGAATCAATATTTTTTTCCGGAAGTGTGTTGCACCAAATGAGTTAAATATAGGAAACTAATTAGGAAAAAGAAGTTATTACATTACAAAGTTATAGTGCATAATTTGTGTCCCCCCCTACAATTTCTTAATTTGGAGGATTTATTTGTCATTCATACTTCAGAAATGTATAATGCAAGTTTTTCTTCTTTTTCATTTTTATTACATTCTCATCTATTACTTCGATGTCTTTTATGCAATTGAGTGTTTTGTACTCATATGTAATTCATCATTCTTGTACGAACTTCTCTTTCATTATTGTTTGAGAAAAAATTCATCATACATTCGCACGTATATGCATCCAATACATTTTTTGATTGAAAATCTTCCATCAGCTTAACCTGCGGACCCACAACATATGAGTTTAAAAAATGTTATTTTACACTCTCCAGTACATGCATCTAAATTTTTTTTTACGAGGAAATCATCTCAACATGCGAGTTCACAAAATGTCATCCTACGTTCTCCTATATGTACATCCAACATTTATTTGTTCAGAAGATTCTCTATCAACTCAACCTTTGGCCCCACAATATGCGAGTTTGCAAAAAAATAATTTTGTCGTTATCTAGCCAACATTATTGTTGAATCATAACCACCCGATAAGAAATGACAGAGCACTACTAATCGATTGACAACAAATGGCTAAAAGAAAGAATGATGTAGCGATAAGCAGGTGGAGCACAACGAATAAATATTCTACAAATGAAAAGAAGAAATGAAGTTGGAGATTCAAATATAAATGAGATTGTTGTTGACTGTACCAATGAAAAGAAGATACAAATTTTACATGTGTATCATTTATCATTTTGTCAGTATATTTTGTAAGTATAGTTTAAATGACTTTTAAGTATGTCATTCTATAGTATATGGCTCTCTATTATTATAAGGTATTTCTGTTATATTTAAAGTAACTAATGCATGCATTTTGTACATGTATCACTTATATATTTATTATAATTCATATTTATGTACATCTTTCACGCATATACCCTTTTTAAATTTTATACATTTAGTAATAGTAAGTTCAGTTTAAATTAGCTTTAAATATGTTGATATATTATATATGATATATGTATTTTCTATTATAAAAATTATTTGTTCTTCATATGTTTTTATAACTAGTGCACGTGTTATGCATGTAAGTTGATATTTTGGACACCATTATTTAATTTGTACTCAATATTTAAATATTTTCCCATATTTATCTGCTTCGTATTAACTTTAGAGATGTGAAATCTGAAAGTCAAACAAAAAAGGTAAATGAACTCTGGGCAATACACATTAAATAAAGATAAATGACAACAAATTATTTAGTTATATAAGGAGTACACTTGATGAATTTCGAGAGAAAATATATTCTTCTTCTAAAATTTGTGACTTAGAGAGAAGAAATAAATATTTTTTTGATGTGTGTTGCAATAAATGAGTTAAATATAAGCAACAAATTAGGCAAAATAAATCATTACAGTACAAAATTATAGTGCATAATCATTATTTTCCTCCATACAATTTCTTACTTTGGAGAATTTATTTGTCATTCACACTCCAAACATGAATAAATCATTTTTTTATCTCTCTTTCATTTTCATTACCTTCTCATCTGTTACTTCGATGTCCTTTATCATATGGAGCATTTTGTACTCCTATGAAATTCATGAATCATGTACGAACTACTCATCCATTATTTTTCGAACAAAATAAAATTTTGTGTTCACATGTATATGCATTAAATAATTTTTTAATTAAAATCTACCATTAGCTCAATCTGCGGCCCCACAATATGCGAGTTCACGAAGAAATGATGGCATGATTATCTAGCCAACATCGTCGTTGAATCATAACCACTCAATAAAAATGACAAGGCACCAATAATCGATAGACAATAAATGACTAGAAAAAATAGAGTTGTACCGATAAGGAAGGATGGAGCAACGACAATGTATATGTTACAAATGTAAAAAATAAACGGAGTTGGAGATTCAAATACAAATGAGATTGTTGTTGATTGTACCAATGAAAAGAAGATACGAATTTTACATGTGTATTACCTACCATGATTTGTTTCTTTTTGGTATATTTTGTAAGTTTAATTTAAATGAGTTTCAAATATATCATTCTACGGTATATATTTTTCTATTATTAAAAGGTATACCTCTTATGGTTAAAGTAGCTAATGCATGTATTTTGTATGTGTATTACATAAATAGCAATTATAAATTATTTTTATGTATGTGTACCACACATATATCATCTGTATATTAATTTATATATTTGGTAATAGTAAGTTTAGTTTAGTTGAAATAAGTTTTAAATATGTTGATATATGATATATGTATTTTCTTTTACAAAAATATACATTCTTTCTATGTTTATATAACAAGTGCACGTAATTTGTTTTTTTTTGGATATCATTATTTAATTTGTCCTCAATTTATTTGATTTTTTTCTATATAGTTATCTACTTCATAATAAATTTAGACATGCGATATTTGAAATCCAAACAAAATAAAAATGGTGAATGCACTTTGGGCAATGCGCATTAAATAAAGAAAACTGACAACAAAGTCTTTAGTTATATAAGGAGTGCACTTGATCAATTTCAAGAGAAAACATATTCCTCTTCTAAAGCTTGTGACTTAGGGAGAAAACAATTATTATTTTTTTGAAGTATGTTGCAATAAATGAATTAAATATAGGAAACGAATTTGGAAAGAGAAAATCATTACATTACAAAATTGTAGTTCATAATTGTTATTTTTTTCTCTACAACTTCTTACTTTGGAGAATGTATTTGTCATTCACAATACAAATATGAATAATGCAAAATTTTCTCCTCCTTCATTTTTATTACCTTCTCATCTATTACTTCAATTTTATTTATGCTATGGAGCATATCGTATCCATGTGGAATTCATGAATCTTGTACGAACTACTTATTTATTATTGTCCGAGTGAAATATCATCCTACATTCGCACGTATGCATCCAATAGTTTTTGATAGAAAATCTACTATCAGCTTATCCTACAACTCCACAACATGCGAGTTTACAAATGCTATCCTATGTTCTCGAGTATATGCATCTAGAATTATTTTTACAAGAAAATCAAAAATTAACTCAACATGTTAGTTCATCAAATGTTATCATGCGTTCTCTTGTATTTGCATCAAATTTTTTTTATCGGGAAATCCACCATCAACTCAAATTCTACACCACAATGTGCGAGTTCACAAGGACATGAGGTTATGGTTATGTGGTCAACATCGTCGTTGAATCATAACCACCCTATATTAAGTATCAGAGCATCAATAATCAATAGACAACAAATGGCTAGAAGAAATAGTGTTGTACCGATAGGTGGGGCCTAGTGGGCAACACCGCCAATGAATATGGTATAAATGGAAAGAAGAAACGATGTTGGAGACTAAAATTCAAATGAGATAGTTCTTGACTGTACCAAAGAAAGGAAGATACGAATTTTGCACGTGTAGCGCCTATACATATATATATTGTAGATTTAATTTAAATGAGTTTTAAAAATGGTGAATCACTTACGGCAATTTACATTAAATAAAGATAACATACCACAAATTCAATAGTTATATAATGTCACGATCCAGACCGTGGTGATTGGCACCCAGACTAACCCTCCGGTGAAAGAACCATTACTACAACCCATCTACACAACTTAACGAAAACTACAATATTTAAAAATATGTAAACCGGTTTAAATGTCTAATGAAACCTGGAGTTCCCATAAACTCCGGATATTATCAAAATCAAAACTACCAAACATTGTGGAAAACCATCCCTAGAACCTGAAAGTCAATGTATCAAAACATCTAAAGTGCAATAAGTTTAAGAGAAGGGTACAACCCCAACCAAACATAAACATATCTAAACACTAGTCTAAGTCCAGATAAATGGACTTAACAAAATGAAGAACTTCATGGCAGCCTCGAAGAACTGGCTCACCCTTGAAATCTGATCTCGATCACTACTCTTCTAGCTGAGGTCTATCAGTAGCCGCCTGAAGATGCACTGTACTCAACAAAGAACGAGCAAGTGTAGTATTAATACACAACCACCGTGTACTGGTAGCTTCACACAACTATTCCAGTAAACGCAATATATATAAGCAGTTACAACAAGGTAAACATGGCATGAACAAAATGTATACATAGTTATCGATTAAAGACCAATGTACAAATTCACATTCTCAATAACAAGTAACTATGACAATTCAATGGTCCTCTCATGGAACCCATACCCAAACTGTTAGTGAACTGAAACGTGGTACCCGATCCCAATTAGTGTGCCGAACATGACACCCGATCCCATATATGCACCGAAATGTGGCACCTGACAACCGGTCGCTTCAACAAAACTACCATTACAATCACACTCATTTTTACATTCTCAAAATCATACAATCACTTGTCAAATCATGGCATACATTTACTCTTTCGTACTCTTTTCAATAGGTTTGATCAACAAAGCTCCATTCACATACATATATGCATTACAATGAAATAATCACCAACATATATCACAAAACAAGAAATCAAACCATCACCTACCTCAAAACCATGCTTCAATCCCTCTAAGGCACTTGAATCTTCCCTTTCCAGATTCTTTCCGCTTGTTGTGGGTCTACAAACAATTAATATACGCACGTATAAAAAATCAAAGGTCTAACTATCTGGATTATAACAAACCCAATAACCTAAGACCAAACCCATGATCCTATGGTGCATCTAGGGCTTTTTCCCACCATCAAATTCAGTCGAAAAATCCTTCCACAATAATAATTAACCAAGAATCTAAGTTATAAGGATCGAAAAATGGATTAAGAGAGTAAAATCCTTACCTTTAGTGCTACAAGAGGTGGGAAACTGTCAATAACTTTCCCTGTTTCTTCTCTAATCTCTCAAGAACGAAAATTGTTGAATAATAACTTTTTGGGGTTTAATGTTGACTTAACTCGTGACTGAGCTGCTACAACGGATCCCATCCCCCCATAATGGCTTACATGGAGACCGAGACCTAGAATTAGAGTTTAAACGTCCATTTCACAACACACCTTCAACCCACGACGTTCGAAGACTATCCTTTCACGCTAAGATCAGTTTTAGGAGTTCTACTCTCCCGAATTTGATTCCGTAAAGTCATACGGGTTCCTTAACGCCTTGGCTATCAACTCATGTAACCAAAAATTATTGGATCTCTCATTCATTACAAAAATTTCCTAGACCTCGCATGACTTATATTTCACTCAAATCTGGACTAGACTAGGAGTTTTCAAGTTACTACCAAAAAGTTTTGTGGCCCAAAGTTTTTCCCAGTTGGCTTTTCTATAACGATGGGAACAAGTTGTTACAATAGGTACCAGTTTACCTATCTGTAACACCACAAAATAAATTTTGAACTGAGACTCGAACCAT
Organism: Solanum microdontum; assembly: GCA_036250385.1. Classification (NCBI taxonomy): domain Eukaryota; kingdom Viridiplantae; phylum Streptophyta; class Magnoliopsida; order Solanales; family Solanaceae; genus Solanum; species Solanum microdontum. Next base: position 66,888 of record JAJONQ010000217.1, on the reverse strand, counting down.
CCTTCGTTGTGAGTAGGATTTTACCAAAGAAATTAAAATTTCTTAAGAGTTAAGGTCACCAAATGTAGCACCTCGGGTTCGAAGAAGAACTAAAGAGAGTTCATTCAAGTCATTCCTAAGTTCCTTTAAGTTTTGGGTCAACTTCAAATGACCATAACTCTCTGTACAAGATGTGTTAAGTGGGCTACTAGGTATCCAATGAAAGGTCTTTGAATTATCTTTCTAAAGCCTCCGAGTTTACTAAGTTTCGAGTTTGGATGAGTGATATATGCTCTTTTGAATTCAAGTTGTCCAGTTAAGGAAAGTTGCCCGAAAATCATCACTTAGGTTCATAGTGGTGGTTGTCGGTTAGAAAAACTCCGACAAAGTTATATTGTCTTTTTATATACACACAGAGTATTATTGTATTTTTCAATACATTATGTTTCTATCTACAATTTTACTGCTTTCCATATATATTGCATCTTTTAGTATTGCTTTATCCTTGAGTATCTTGAGTTGAGAACTTTCGAGTTGAGTATCTTATCCTTGAGTACTTCTGAGTTGAGCAGGTTTGAGTAGTTTTGAGTATCCTTGAGTATTCCTAGAGTTCTGGAAGTTTTGAGAAGAGGTAAGTATGTTTCCCTTTTTATCAAGTTTCAAGCTTATGTTATGTTTTAGAATTCCTCTTACATGCTTGTACATTCCACCTACTGAGCCATTTGGCCTGCATCTTTTCGTGATGCAGATACAGGTATTCAGGGTCATCAACAAGAGTTTCGTTGATACCACATTGAGTTTGAGTTATCTATGGTGAGCCTCCTAGCTTCCAGAGGATTTGATCTACTTTTTTCAGTTTTGTCAGGCCAACTTTGATCTTTGTCAGTTAAAGGCTTCATAGATAGATAGTAGATTTTCAAAAGTCTGTTCATTTATTTTGTTAAATGTTTTAAAGATTTAAGTTGCCCATTTTGGGGCGAGTTGGATATACTATATTATTCAGAGTTTTCTTTTGAGTTAAAGTTTTCAACACCCACAACTTACACTTTTGCTTGTCCTTGAGCAAACTCAAGTTCAGTCGTTCAAAAAGGGTGTCTCGAACAGTGCTACACAAGACACAATCATGAATGCACACAACAAGACTTAATTTATTTATGCAAAGATCAAATGTGCACTTAAATATTCAAGTCGTGACTCACCAATATCAACGAATCTCATGCTTACAATACTTGCTTCAAATGCAAGTTCAAGCTCAAATATAGTGTTCAAATGCCCTCACACAAAGAATGATTCCATATTCATGGAAAAGGTTTCACAGTTTAAAGATTTGGAATCAGATGCAATGCTCACACTCATAAAGAAGAACATAATGCATAATTTCATTCATAGGTTTACCCGTATTTTCTAATCAATATTTGTTTCAGCTCGCTCAAGATCAAAAAGGTCCTTTCAAGGCTTGTAATGGGGCTTAGTGCAAAGGTATGGTCATATAGGCTTAGTGACTTTAATCCTCATGAGATGGGGTACTCACAACACTTTCTTTCCTTTTCCTTCATCATTTTCTTTAGTGCCCATGAGTCATCCTATTTTTCGCTTCCCATGAATTGTTTGGAAAACCCATTTCTTTTGTACTTTATTCCACAACTTTGTTTTTCATTCTTTTTCTTCTTCTTTTCTGTCTTTTCTTTTATTTTTGTTTTATATGGAGGGGTTCCATTTTTTCTCAAAATCATGGGTAAGAGGGACTTTCTTGCACTTGTTGATTTGCCTTCTCTTTTTACCACACCGCCAACTTAGGATTGTGGCCTAAGTTGGCTATTCAAATTAACCACAACTTCATGAGGATTATGGGTGATGGATTAAGAAAGGTCTAGTTTTCATCAATTTTCTTCCAAAGAAAGGTAAGGATCAAGGGGTGTTCAAGAGAGAATCACACACTCACAAGGTAGGTCACAAAAGGGGTATATGTCAAATTGGTTCACACTCGTCGAAGTTGCCTAAGATCATATCAAGAGATAGCATCCCTTGACTGGACCAACGGGGTAAATTCTAGGATCTATCATTCATAGTTCACAGGTAAGCTCATCACACTAGGCATTGACACTATAAGTTAAACAAGACTCCACACTTTCGCTAGTGTGCAATGATCATCACAAGAGAATCAATTTGATACAAGGCTCATCATAATGAGAAACAAAGAATTCACATATTGTCTATGTAACTTCATTTGGCCTCATTGTAGTCGTACATTCATGTTCGTTCGATTGTAAGCACTATTAAAGCATTACTATTGATCGAAACCAAGACTCAATTTTTTGCAAAAGAACAGCCACATTCAATAGCATATAGTAGGTGGCGAAATCATTTCGCAATTAAAAACAAAAGGAGTCATAAGCTCAATTATTCACAAAAAGCAATATTTAACACAATAATAGCTCAAAGACCAAATACATAAGCGAAAACACGAGTCACAAATAGCTCACAAAAGGTTGGCCTCACCCTGCCACAAATAAAAGAAATTTCTCCTCAAATATAATTAACACAGAATCTGAAATATAAAATAAAGAAAGACAGAGAGGGAGGTAAAGAGGTGATCCTGGCTAATCAGTCACTCCATCTGTCTAGGCTTCAGTGCCCAGAGTGTCCTCCAGAAGGACCAGCTTCATTCGATCCAGCAGCAGGAGCCTTTGCCAAGGAAGCCTGTGCGGCAACATCTATCATGATTTCTTCAGTCTCAGCAATTTCATCCACTACAGCTTCCTCAAGCATCTCTTCGTCAGTATCTGCCTCCGATTCGGGATCGGTTGTATGCTCAATTCCATCTGTATGTCCTGTAGTAGTCTGAGGCATTTTGGGCACATCTAGAATTTCCATTGTTCCAAAGATCATGGACATAGCGGTGGACTTTAGGTAGTCGACATCTTTCTTCAGTTCTATAATGGCGGATTTTAAGGCTGTTACCTCCTCTGTGGCTCCTTGGTCGCGCTCACACACTGTTATACTTGCCGCTAGAGCATCAATAGTAGTGCTCAGTGGTTTCGCAGCATCATCAAGGGCAACTTGAATAATGCCTGGAATGGAGATTTCTATGTTTGCAGTTCGGGAATTAGCAGATTGGGGAAGCTGTCCCATCTGGATCAAAGATGTCCGAGTGATCGACCCACAGGAGGCAATGACAATAGTAGGTCTAGGAGGTAATGAGGTAGCAGAGGGACATGAAAGGTCAGCATGAGTGGTAATTGTATCAGATATCCCTGAAGGCCCAGGGGACGGAGTAGGAAAATATGCCTCTGCAGGTATAGATCCAGTAGCCACAGCTTCCTTCTATTTCTTTTCTTCTTGGTCCCTAAGATATTCGACTTCAATCTTTTAGATACTGGTGGAGGCGGTGGCAACCAATTCCACATCCTTCTTTACATCGCTCGATACCCGAGCTCTTTTGCAAAATACAGTGATTAATATAGGGAAAGAGAGAAATGCATGGCTTTTCTTTGCACGCATATGGATCTCAAAAGCAATGATCATCCCTAGATTTATCCTGGTTTTCTCTATGATGTATCCAAGACAAGCTGCCTTGGCAAGGCGAAAGATTGATTCATTCTGTGATGGCATAATTGTGTTGCTGATGAACCCAAACCAGTATCTTACAGCTATGTTCAGATCTTTCTTTTCAATCTAAACACCTTCTGCTAACCATTTCGAAGAATTATCATCTGAGATTAGTGGGGATAACCACTTTTTCATCGCATCCAGCTTCTCTGTTCTGATCAAGTGCTAGCACTGATCATTAATTCTATCGGACATACCCAAGACTGTGTTGACAGCCTTACTGTCAGAAGCTACCTTCCTTCCTCTAACAGCCACGTAGTCAACTACTTCGAAAAATGATACCAGCATCTTCCATTGAGGTACCAATGCACTGTATGCATTGTAAAATTCTCTGACCCAGCTTGGTAAATAAGAACCACGGAGTTTTGTGAAGATTTGGAATTTGTGATATTTCAAGCACTCTATTATATCAGGATACCTATCGATCACCACATCTATGGACAACCATTTTTTCTCAATGATCGTTGTCAGATTGTATTTTATTCATTGATTTAGGTGTGGGGCCTTGTACTAGAGGTGCCAGTACTATTTCCTGCTCTGAAATTGAAGGACTCGGAGTGGTGAATCTAGGATTTCTTATTCGAGATGGGTCATTTAGCTGTTTAGATCGAAATTCATTCCTCTGTGCCTCCATCAGTTTATCTTCATCTGAACCCATACTCTCACTATCATATGTTGTTGGATCATTGGTGTAAAAACTAGTACTATCGGAGGTTGCATCTGATAGCTCAACGGTTGTGTCCTTGCCCTTGCCTTTCCCACCAGTTGTTGAAAGTTTGGTGGTATTGTTCCTAGATGCAGTTGCATCCTTATTGAGCGTGATCCCTTTTTATTTGCCTCGGGTTTATGTGTTTTTACTTGCTTTGTTAGGTTTAGTCATATCTGTAAAAGATTAGGAAAAGTTAGGAGAGAAATCAAGTGAAAGCACAGACAATCTTCTACAGGAAAACTCGCCAAGTGGATCGGTGAGTTGCCGAACCTCTTTGGCGAGCAAGCGTCTGTCCAGCAAAAGTTACAGTGCATAAGGGTCTCAGGGGTTAAAATAAAAAGCGATTAAGAGTACTTTCGGAGAGTCATCGAGTGCATTTGGCAACCCATGGCTTCTTGCTGAAAGTAACAAATTCAAACATCAAATTTTGACACAAAATTAAACGCGAGATGAAGCAAACAGGAGAACCGCTGGGTGATTTGGCCAGCTCGACTCAGCTCGCCCTATTTTGGTGTGAGTGCAGATCGGGTGACGCATGACCCATAAGGTTCTCGAGTAGCTGGACAGCTCTGGATTGAGACCAAATCAATCGCTTCATCCCTTTAATGTCTTCCTTAATTTCTTCCAACTTTCTATCTTGCTCAGTTACCTTGTGGAGAATGATTGAGAGCATGCCCTCAAGGTGTCTAACCTCACTGTCCTTGGGACTTATTCTCTCATTAGGAGGGATTTATTTATCCTTCCTTTTGTACTGGACTACGATCTTCACCATCATTTTGGCGAACTCATCAATATGAGTCATTAGGGCGGCCAACATGAAGTCTTTATCTACCTCTTGGTGCATTTTAGCCATTTGATTAAGCAGTTGGCTGCTTTCTCATAAGACTGTTTTGCAAGGCCTCCTGGAATGAGTTGGTCGACCAACCTCTTGTTTTCGGTACTAAGAGTTCTGTAGAAGCAGTCCAGGAGTGCTATGTTAGAAATGGTATGAGTTTGGCATTGAGTTATCAGGTCATTAAACCTTACCCATGACTGGTGGATCTGTTCACCTTCCTATTGCTTGAAGGAGAGGATACGATCTCGGAACATCATTACCTCTAATGGAGGAAACCTCATTAGCTCCCGAGTACTGCTCGCAATGCTCGCTTCCTCTGCTTGGATACAGACAAACCAACAAAACAAAACTAAAGATTTAAAATAACACCACTCCGCAGCAGCGGCACCATTTTGATGTTTGCATAATCTAGACACAACTTTCAATGCAAGTGTCTACGATCGTACAATAGTTTAGTAATCCAACCAAGAGTTGGGATCGTTCTAAGAGAGTGGTTTTGAGAATTTCTAGAAAAATAAAATTTCTTTCTAACTAGTCGTAGCTAAAGACATTAACGAGTAAAAAACATTGTAAATTAGAGGGGGGACACAAAAGTGTCAACTAACAATGGGGGAATTTTGTCACAAGTAAGGTAAAAATAGCAAATTCAACAAGGGTTTATAAGCAATAAGAGGGGATGCTTGGGATGTGACGGGAATACGGGTTAAGATAGATTATTGGGTACATGCTTTCGATAGAAGATTCATAGAGTAATTGTGACTAGGCTAAGTTTTAAGGGGGATAAGCTCTCTCTCGAGCAACATATCCCATTTCAAATGCGTTCCTCTCGAACACCAACTTGCCGCATGAAGACCAGCCTATGCCTTAACCCACTCACTTTCTCGAGCTGAGTGTGTGGACATGGGACTAGGGTTCACTCTCTCGAGTTGAACCATAGTCGACCCACTCACACTGGCCATCAATCTAGTGGTCTTAGTTTTACGACCTCTCTCTCGAGAATGCCAAAAACACATAAATAAACTTGTATTTGCAACTACAAATTCATTAAATTCATCCACTACCACTAAACGAAACAATTAAACTAAAATTAAACTATCAGCAAGCAAGACCTAACAATTATGTTAACCTATATTCGCTAAATCACACCCCATGAATTGGGGTGTTTAGCATCACATCAAGAGATAGAAATTTATATATAAATGAGCTTGTATTCAAATGGGTATAAAGATTTAATTCTTGTTACAGGCAAGGAATTAATAATCCAAGAGACCCATGTCGAAATCCGTAAAGATGAAACCCTCTTTTTCTTCAAATCTTCAAAACCCTCTCAAACTTAGAGAAAAAATATCAAAAAGTACTATTATATATGAAAATTATATTAATTGTTTCATACTAAAACTAAAACTCTAACTAGTATTTATAGTTTTCACAGATTTGTGCTGCAGCGGACCGTTCGGTGTCATTAGTTGGAATCGCCGCTCAACTCGGCGATTTGCCCTTTGGTTTAGTTCATCGCCATCTTGCACCAGCCATTAGCATCGTCGTGCTCTAGGTTATTGGGCCGCATGATACTGCTTCGTGGAACTGTGCGGCAATGCGCCGACTACTCCCTTTTTCTGCCGACTTGATCCTTTTTTAGGGCTCAGTACACTGGAACAAAAGGCGAAGTAAGACCTTCGGCAACTGCCCAAGTGGACTTGACGATCCTCCGACCTTCATTTCTTCGTTCTTTTCAGCCATTTCGTTCCTTTTTGCGACATAGTGTCCATGCTTTCCTTCAAACTTCAAATACCCTAAACTTAAGGGTTTTCGTTAGATATTGAGATAAACTAAGAATTTGAGGACATAATTTCTATCAAAATATAGCCCTAAATGAGTCCAATTTGTGGACTCATCAACAGCTAAGGGTACTTGTCTCGTATGTCCTTCTTGGTTTTCCAAGTAGCTTTCTCAACTGGACGATGCTTCCATTGAACCTTGACAGACTTAATCTATTTGGTCCTCAACTTTCAAACATTGTGATGAAGGATTGCAATTGATTCCTTCTCATACTGGAGGTCTTTGTCTAACAACATTGAGTCCCATTTCATGATGTAATCTCCTTCCCCATAGTGTTTCTTCAACATGAATACATGAAGCACTGGATGAACTCAAGATAAGCTAGGTGGTAAGGCCAATCTATAAGCCACTGGCCCTACATAGTCAAGAATCTCAAATGGACCAATCTATCACAAACTAAGGTTTCCCTTCTTGCCAAATCTCATCACCCCTTTCATGAGTGACACTTTAAGAAGAACTTTCTCACTAGTCTGAAATGCCATGTCCCTTACCTTATGGTCTGCATACTTTTTCTATTGACTCGGGGCTACTAGGAGCTTAGCTTGGATGCTTCTTACCTTATCCTGAGCATCCTTCACCAAGTCGACCCCCAAATGTTTCACATCTCCAGCCTTAAACCAACTCATGGGTGATCTACATTCCATCCCATAAAGTTCCTTGAACGGTGCTATGTTAATGCTGGATTGGTAACTGTTATTATAGGAGAACTCACACAACGGTAGGAACTTATCCCAATGTCCTCCAAAGTCAATCACACATGCCCTCAACATGTCTTCTCACACGTGAATAGTCCTCTCTGACTGCTCGTTCGTCTGCGGATGAAAGGTTGTGCTAACGGTGAGTTGCGTGCACATTATTCATTATGTAATTTTCTCTAGAACTTAGATGTGAACTGTGTACCACGGTTTGAGATGATAGAAAGGGGCACCCTGTGCAACTTCACTATCTCTTTCACATAAGCCTTAGCCAACTACTGAGCATTATAGTCTATTCGAAGTAGTATAAAATGGGCTGACTTAGTCAATCTATCAACCACTACCCAAATAGAATCAAAATTTCCCAATGCCTTGGGAAGACCAACCACAAAGTCAATAGCTATCATTTCCCACTTCTATTCAAGAATTGGCATTCTCTGAAGCAAACCTACATGCCTTTGGTGTTCATACTTTACTTGTTGACAGTTTTGGCGCGTAACCACAAACTCAGCTATGTATTTCTTCATGCCAGGCCACCAATAAAATCACTTCAAGTATCGGTACATATTAGTCATGCCAGATGAATATAATACCATAAACCATGAGCTTCGGTCAATAATTTTTGAATCAAGCCATCTACTCGAAGAACACAAATCCTTTCTTTAAAACTGAGCACACCCCCTGCATATAAAGTCGCATCTTCTGCCTTGCCACACACTGTCCTCTTTCTGATCTCATTCAAATTCTCATCCTCAAACTGTTTGGCCTTGATATCCTCAATGAACGTGGCCCTTACCTCAATGCTAGCTAACACCCCAACTTTCTCTGAGATGCCCAATTGCATGAACTTAGATTCCAAAAGGTTTGAATTTCTTTAGCCAAACGTCGCTTTGATACACTAAGGCAAGCTACACTACCCATACCCATCGCCTTCCGACTTAGCGCATCTACCACTACATTAGCCTTACCAGGATGATATTGGATAGTCACATCATAATCCTTGAGTAATTCCAAATTCAAATCCTTTTGAGTGAATACATGTTGTAGACTACGATGATCAGTAGACACTTCACACTTGACATCATAGAGGTAATGCCGCAAGATCTTAAGAGCAAGCACTACCGCTGCCAACTCTAAATCATGTGTTGGGTAATTCCTCTCATGCACTTTCAACTTTCGCGATGCATAAACTATAACATTCTTATCTTGCATTAACACATCAACAAACCCAAATGGGAAGCATCACAATAAACAATAAAATCTTTACCTTCCACCGGTTGTGCTAGAATAGGTGTTGTGGTCAAAAGAGGCTTGATCTTTTTCAAAGCTCTCATCACATTTTTCGGTCCATTCGAAAGGCATCTCCTTTCTGGTTAACCTTGTCAGATGCGTGGCAATATAAGAAAAGTTCTTCACAAATTAACTATAGTAGCTAGCGAGCCCCACAAAACTCATAACTTTAGTCACAAAGCTAGGCCGAACCCAATTCTTAACCACTTCAATCTTTTGGGGATCTACTATTACCCCTTTCCTTAAAAATACATGCCCCAAAAAGGCAACTGAATCCTGCCAAAACTCACACTTGGAAAAGTTGGCATATAACATTTGTCTCCCAAGAACACCCAGAACAATACAAAGATCGTCAGTATATTGTTCCTTACTATTTCAATAGACCAAAATGTCATCAATAATGAAAATCACAAAAGAATCTAGGAATGGTTTAAACACACCGTTCATTCGACTCATGAAAGTTTCAGGCGCATTTGTCAATCTAAAGGACATTACTAAAAACTCATAGTGCCCATAGCGGGTCCTAAATGTTGTGTAGGGTACATCCTCAGGCCTAATCTTTAACTGATGGTAACCAGACCTTAAATCAATCTTGGAGAAAACTGACGCGCCTTGAAACTGGTCAGAAATAGCATCTATTCGTGGCAACAAAACTTATTTTAAATCGTGACCCTATTCAACTGCCGGTAGTGTATGCACATCCTCATACTACCATCCTTTTACTTAATAAACAGGACAGGAGAACCCCACGCGAAGGAACTAGGACAAAAGAAACCTTTTTCAATAAGTTCCTAAATTTGAGCCTGAAGGTCTCTCAATTCTACAGGGGCCATGCGATAAGAAGGGATGGAGATTTGGTGGGTACGAGGTTCCAAATAAATGCAGAAATCCATATCTCTATCCGGAGGCATACCAGGAAAATAAGTAGGAAATGCTTCCCTAAGTTCTGACACCACAAGAATTAACTCAATAGAGGGAGACTCAATTTCAACATCCCGAATATGAGCCAAATATGCCAAACAACCCTGCCCCACTAGATTCCTAGCCCAAATGGAGGATATGACCTAAGCTGGCTTAGGCTTGTACACCCATCCCACTCTAACGTTTTCCAACCTGGAATCTCTAGAGTCTAGACTTAGTATTACAATTTAACAAAGCATAATATGGGGACAACCAAGTCATGCCTAATATTATATCAAAGTCAGTCATGTCCAAAATAACCAAATCAGCCCAAGTTTTGAAACCTATAAATATAACAGAACAAGCACGATAAATATGGGTGACTATGACAGACACTCTAATTGGGGTAGAAACATGGATGGGGGCATCATGTACATCACAAACGGCATCAAATCCTAAGGCAAACTGAACTGACACGTATGAAAAAGTAGAACCCAGATCATACATCACATTAGCCATCCGTTCACAAATAAGAATAGTACATGTGATCACCGCATCAAATGTCTCCGCCTCGGTGTTGCCCGAAAAGGCATAAAACTTAGCCTTGTCATCTTAACGGATGACTTCCTTGCCTGGTGGCTCTGCTCCCCTGCCTGCATTACCCCAACATTCATGACCTCGTTGATTTCCTTCTCGCCTACCTTGTGAACATCCTTTACCATTATTACCGTTGCCCGCGGGTACCACTGCTCTAGTCTTTTATTGCGCGGAATCCAACATGCATTGTTTGGGGAAAATCTCTCCTCATGTACCTAGGTTCCCCACAATTATAGCAAGTACGATAAAAGAAGGTATGCCGCTGGCTGAAGACGTGGCTCCCTGACTATCTTGAATAAAATTATGTTGTGGGGTTCCTAAATAACTACCTGTAGAAGCAGGCATGGCGGGATGAATTTGCCGGGCTGCAAGCGTCAGCCTTCCTGAACCTCTGGAATAAGATCCTTGAAAGTTACATGTGCTCTCGTCTTTCTTCTTTTTCTTGCAGAAGTCATGTGAACAATCAGTACCTGAAGTTCGAGGTTCAATCCTTTGACAAATAGATGAATTCTCTCCTCCTCAATAGTTACCAATTGTGTAGCATATCTAGAAAATCCATGGAACTTAGCCTAATAAGAAGCTATATTCATACCACCCTACTCCAAAGCCATGAACTCATCCTTCTTGTGATCTTTCAAAGTCTGGGGCACATACATTTCCAAAAATAGAGCATGAAATTGTGTCCAAGTGAGTGGGGGTAAAGCTGACGATCTGCATTCCATTAAAGCTCTCCACTACTGCTTAGCCTTACCCTAAAAGTGAAAAGTCACAAACTCTACTCCATGCTGATGAACAATACCCAACTTATGCAGCCTCTCATAACAATCCAAGGTAAACTCGTAGGCATCCTCATTCTCAAAACCATGAAAGACGGGCGACTTCAACTTCATATATTTAGTCAACATCTCATGCTCATGACCACTCAGCACAGATATGCTCAAATTACACCTCTCTAAAGAAGCGTAAGCGATTGTTATCAAGTAAGGAACCCAACTTGTAGGTTGGGTTCGATCCCACGAGGAATATGGTTTACACTTAAGTTCATCTTACGATTATATTCTTTTAGTCAATGTACTTCCAAAACAAGTAATTAATGGGGGGGTTGTGAAACAAATTCTGAAAGTTATGTGAACAATTAGTAATCAAGATTCAAATTTTTGTTGTTATCAAGATGAGAGAGAAACTAGGGTGTACGTGTTCCCTATAAGCTCATAACGCGGCAATGCTAGTAATAGTAATCCTTTCCTAGTGTATTACATGCAAAGTAATAAGTTAGATATCTTTAATTCCTTTGTCCAACAACTAGAGAATTTCACCACGCACCTTGGTCCGGCTACGTGTGTATAATTTACTAGCCCTTATTGTTACCTCATATTAGACTTCACATTGATGTATGGCTTAATTTTCACCCTTGCACCAATTGATATTAAACTATTAGATAGTGTCACACTAAATCTATGTTGATAATTCTTTTCTTATTAACTACCTCCTTGGTCCGGCAAGTAAAAACAAGGTGAGCTCTAATGCATGCACTCGTTAAAAAGACTTCTAAATGAATGAATTATCAATTCATGCAATAACACTATTGAAGAATTACTTAGTTACTATTCATACTTTGTTAATCACTCATGGCTCCCACAAACCTAGTTGTTGATTTAGTTACCCATAGTAGCAAGAACACAATTCATATTTTTAGATGAAGAAATCATGAACTTACGTAATGAGAAGAATAAACCCAGAATCTCAACTTGAATTTCGAAGTAAAAATCATCAAAACAAACTTAGGAAATCACAAATTGCTAAAATTGCAAGTTTATCTCCAAAGTCAAAAACTAGAATTAAAATAATAAAATCTAACCCCCAAAAACGAGGTTTACATTCCATATATATAGAAAAACAAGTCCTAACTATAGAGGAAACGAAATAAGGAAGTAATGTTTCAGGACGCGATTTCGATCTACGACACTGACCTACGGACCGTGGATTGACCTACGGTCTGTAGGTCCCTTACGTGGCTCACGACTTAGGCAATATTTTCAACTTCAAAATCTTCACTCTCAGACTCAATCGACGGATCAACAGTAAGGACCGTGGTTTGATCTTCGGTCTGTGGATTCTCCTCCGTTGCTCCATACTTAGAATCTTGAAAAATAGGTACTGAATCCCCTCTCTGAATGATTTGATGGAACTGCAGTACGACCCGTAGGTCGATAAACGGTTCGTCGTTTGCAACCATGGTTCCACACTTGGTCAAGAATTCCCTGATCTCCTTCAAGCCTTGCATGTTCATCTACAATCACCATCTATGGAACATGATTGGAGCTACGGTCCGTCAATCACATCTGTAGATGCCCTTTTCTGCACATTCTTCAGCTGTGTCTCTCAACTTCTGCATCTGAACTTATTTCCTGCAAACATGATAAAAACATATAAAAACAAATACAAAATGTCCCTAGACACACACAACTCTTAAGTGAAATGTATTAAAAATATCGTAAACTCACGGTATATCAACACCCTCAACTTAAATTCATTGTTTGTCCCCAAGCGATGAACTAAGACTCTAAACGACACTTGTATAGAAGCAAGCAATCCAAGCACAAGCATTTACATGGCTTTCTACCCCGACTCTCTTTTTTAGTGCAAACCTTTTCTCTTAGACTCAGCAACATAACTTGTGTGGATCAAAACATGGCAAAGATCAACCAATCAACACACAACATACACTATTTTACTATCACAAAGGTACCAACTTCCCGACAATGTAACTACTGCCCCTACTAAAAACAAAATCTTCTTTTCACACAATAAATATGATTTTGAGTACAAGGATTCATTCAACACTCACGCTCAGTAGTAATTTCAAGTACAGTTAGTGCTCAATATCATAGGCTTGACCTTATTTTCACTGCTTAGACTCTCCAAACAATTTGCTAGGCTCAGATAGGACATTCTTAACTTGTAACGTAGGCTCAGGGACAGGTGTGGTACATTTGGGTACCTTTTAGTGACATTCTTCCCTCCTTGACATTACATTAACTTTTTTACCTCTTCCTTGACCTATTTTTGACATCCTTCCATTTTAAGCTCTTTCCCATATTTCTTTGCACATGGATGTGACTTTACACTTTGCAGCCCTTTATTTTTCACTTTCTTCTTCTTCCTTATTTTTCAACGTTTTTATTCATTTTCTTTGGCACAAAGTAACATCCTCTTCTAAATTTTTTTCATTTACTCTTTTTCAACACCAAACTCTTTTCACACCAAAGTTTCTTTCAGTTTCCTCTTTCATAGCCACCCTAAACTTATGGATTTTTCATTAGTTGAGGTGCACAATATCCGATGTCTGACAAGGGCCAAAATTGAGGTCACTTTTTGCATTAGCCACCCTCCACTTAGGCTTTTGGCCTAAGTCGAGGTGCACATGTCCAAGGAGGGGCTGGGGCCAAAATACTAGATTACGGGAAATTGAGTTAGGGGTTTAGAAAGGTATGATCTAATTCATGCTCACAACATTTGGATCAAAGGGAGCATTTATGTCATCTGGTTGGATCCTTTTGAGGCAATTAGCGAACTTATCAGAACAAGGGCCTATGATCACTTCATAGCCTCTAGAGTAGATTATATTAGCAGGACTAGTCAGGCAAGTTCTAGATTGACACAAAAACTGTTTGAACAATCAATTATTCTCACACACTCTTGGCACATAGTTTCATTATCTGATTATCAGATTACCCAGTTCAAGTTTTCGCTTACGTCATGAAATCAAGTTGGTTCATTATCATGTCATACTCAGAGCCAACACATTCAACTCATTCTAGCATACAAATTTTAGAACATATCACAAGTTTTGGACGGGTATCATTTTTTTCAACAAGCTTATGCCATCATGCTTCATTTTTTCTCATGCTTCTACACATGTAATCCTAACACGTGTCGGTTCAATAAAAATTAAGCAGTCTCTTGGGGGAAAAGAACAAACGCAAGAAAACCCCAAGAGAGGATTATGAGTTGGGTTACTCAGACTTCACCCTATCACTCACAATCTATTTACCCCACCCCCAACAAAAAAATAGTGCAATTGTCCCCAATGAACACAAAAAATAGTAAAAAGTAATGGATTGGGTGAACAAAACCTGTGGCGCATAGCGCCGACGAACTATCAGCAAGCGGGTGGGTTCGGTTTCCCAGAGCCCACTGGAACAACACTTGGGTGACCCTCAGTAGTGCCCACATCATCTATCTCAGCATGGGTCAGGCAGAGCTAGGGTTTTGACCCACGAGACCCCATCTAAGCTCTGTAGGTAAACCTATGGTCCTTAGGTCAGTCTCATACTTAGAAATTTCAGAGAACTTACCTGGGATTTACGGACTCCATTCACAGTCCGTGGAATGAACCACGGACCGTCGGGGTCCGTAGACCTCTGCAACAGAATTTTTCCTGCAGATTTTGCTTTTCACCCCTACATATGCAGCAACCGTTAGGCCTTTCTTTTTACATTTTCTGGACACTTTTTAGACACGGACCCTATGCTATATCTAGCCAACACTAAAACAAAACTAAAGCACCTATCTAAAGGAATACAGAAAAAGAAATAAACAAAGAAAACTACTAAATCGAGAAGAAAAACCTATAGTTGGCTAGATTGTACATCTTGGGTTGCCTCCCAAGCATCGCTTGATTTAACGTCATAACAGGACGCATGCCTCTTGATTACTCAGACTTCATCAAGATAATACGCTTCAACAACTTCTTGCACACTTTCTATATTTCCAGATAGATCTTGATCCTTTGCCCATTTACCTTAATTATTGTTCCCTCACAGTTCTCAAGCTCCACCGCTCCATGTGGGAACCCTTGTGTGACTAAGAATGGCCTGTTCCACTTGGACTTGAGCTTGCCTAGAAATAAATGCAACCTACAGTTGAATAGAAGCACAAGATCACCCAGAACAAATTCTCGCTTTTCAATTCTTTGATCATGACATTTGTTCATCTTCTCCTTGTACAACGCTGAACCTTCATAAGCTCTTAGGAGAAACTCATCAAGCGCATTGAAGTCACTCATTCTTTGATTTGATGAGGCGACCCAATCCAAAATTAGCTTCTTTATTGCCCACATAGCCTTGTGCTCTAGCTCTACCGGCAAATGGCATGACTTCCCATATAAAATTTTAGGGGGACATACATATGGGAGTATTAAATGCGGTGCCATAGGCCGATAGAGCATCATCAAGCTTTCTCAACCAATTTGTTCTATTAGCATTCACAGTCTTTGACAAAATTTGCTTGATCTCTCTGTTTGACACTTTGACTTGCCCACTAGACTGTGAATGGGAAGGAGTGGCTATGTTATGGCGGACGCGATATTTCTCAAGTAAATCTTTGAACAACTTATTAAAAAGTGGGACCCTCTATCACTAATAATTTCCCTCGGTGTACCAAATCTGGAGAAGATATTCTTTTGCAAGAATGCGTTGACACTCTAAATTTCATTGTTGGAAAGTGCGATTGCTTCCACCCACTTCGACACATAATCAACCGCAACAAGAATATACTTCATCCCATGTGAACTCACAAATGGACCCATAAAATCAATGCCCCATACATCAAACAACTCTATCACCAATATAGGATTTATAGGAAGCTCTTGCCTCTTTGAAATTCCACCCTCTCTTTGGCAACGATCACAAGACTTGGCGAAATGATAAGCATCTTGGTGGATGGTAGGCCAGTAATACCCACACTGCAAAATTTTATGCGCAGTTCCGATACCATTATGATTCCCACCAACAGGAGATGAATGGCATGCCTCTAGTATACTTAACATCTCGACCTCGGGCACACAACGACGAATAATCCCATCAGCATAACTATGATACAAATAAGGCTCATACCATAAGAACTTATTTACATCATGCATAAACTTTTTCCTTTGGTGAAAAGACAAATCTGATGGCACTCACTTGCCAAATAGTTAGCAAAGTCTGCGAACCAAGGAATCAGATCATGAGAAACAGCCAAAACCTGTTCATCTTGAAAAGCATCATTAATTTCAGCCCTATCACCAAGCTTGAGCATGACTTCTTCCTCCAATCTAGACAAGTGATCAGCAACTTGATTTTCTGTCCCCTTTCTATCTTTCACCACAAAGTCAAACTCTTGCAACAACAACTCCCATCTAATCAACCTCGGTTTTGCATCCTTCTTAGCCATCAAATACCTCAATGCAGAATGGTCAGTATGCACAATGACCTTAGTACCAATAAAATAGGATCAAAATTTCTCGAATGCGAAAACCACCGCAAGAAGCCAAACACCCCTGCCCCACCAGTTTCGTAGCCCAAATAGATGATATGACTTTAGCTGGCTTAGGCTTGTACACCCCTTCCCACTCTAACTTTTCCCTACCCGGGAACTCTAGAGTCACAGACTTAGACTATGTCCCATCTCGATTTTACTCTCTATTTTCTATATTTGGAGAGTAAAATAGAGAAGGGGTTCTCCAAGCACTCGCTATTTCACTCTCTATTCTTGAATTATAGAGAGGTGAATAGTAGTGTTCCAAATTTGGATAACTACTATTCACCTCTCTATTTTACTTTTTGATTATTTTAATATTATTTCTATTATATTTCTAATTAAGTCTTTATCATTTGTCATTATTTTCTAATGTAACATAACATCTAAAAAAATATTATTAACAAGTTACTACTTCCACCCAAATTAATAATTTTTCTATTTTTTTTAAAATTGTCACTTTAAATATGTAATTTAAACTTGTTTTAATATTATTTATATTATATAAGATTATTAATTAAGTCTTTAATATTTGTAATTATTTTCTAAGTAATATAACATCTAAAACATATTATTGATATGCATACTACTTCCATCCCGAATTAACAACTTTTTTTATTTAATTTTTATCTTTTTTAGTTATTTTAAATATGTAATTTAAATTATAATTTTTTTTCATTATGAAGTATGCACAAAATTTATGTGATAATTCAAACAATCTACTTTTATGTTATAGTGATAAATTATTAAACTACACTTTTTAATGAGCATGAAAATATTTGATGCAATAGTTCAAAATGGAATAGGGGAACTAAATTAGTATACGAAATAATTGGATAAATAATGAAACTTTTAATTTAAACAATTTTTAGCTACACCTAAAAAATAAGGACAAAAAATTTCTCATTTTGAACTCCGTAATACATTATTAGAACATTTATGAGATTAACGTAATAGTCTTGAAAGTTGAGTGTTTATGTAAAATTTAAAATAAATTATACAATAATTTTGATGTAATTATATGTCATCAATGATTTCACTTTTATTTGAATTCTTCGTTAATATGTATTAAATGTAATATTTATTGCAATTTATGTTATTCAGAAATTTAGATTAAAATACAATTTTATATTAACTGAAGAATTTGAAAAAAAAAAGAAGAAATTTTATATTACATAATGATTATAGAGTGATTTTTTGCAAAGAGAAGAAATGATTTATATCATGAAACAAGAAAATAAAAATGAAATAGAAATAATAATATAATATTGAGGAGACAGAAAAAGATTCTTTTTAGAGAGTAAAAATAGAGAATTGGATTGGAGTTGGTTGTCTAAATAAAATAGAGTCATCTATATTTGGAGAGTAAAATAGAGGATAGGGTTGGAGATGCCCTTAGTATTACAATTAAGCACAACATAATAAGGGTACAACCAAGTCATCCCTAAGATTATATCTAAGTTAGTCATATCTAAAATAACCAAATCAGCCCAAGTTTGGAAACCCATAAATATAACTGGACAAGCACGATAAACATGAGTGATTATGGCAAACTCTCCAACTAGGGTAGAAGCATGGATGAGGAATGAAGCACATCATAAAACAACATTAAATCCCAAGGCAAATTGAACTATCACATATGAATAAGTAGAACCCAAATCAAACAAAACAGTAGTCATTCGATCACCGACAAGAATAGCATATGTGACCACTGCATCAAACCCCTCAGCCTCGTCCTGCCTGGAAAGGCATAAAACTGAGCCCTCTCATCTTGATGGGCATTCTCTTTGCCAAGCGGCACTGCACCCCTGCCTGCATGACCATTTCCTCAGCCTCCACATTCTCGTTGGTTTCCTCCTCATATGCCTAGGTTCTCCACAATTGTAACACACTTAATAACTTAACCAGGTAAGCATCGCTTCTATTGTAGCAGTCGTATCATGTCCCTCTTTGATATACACTTAATCTAGGAAATTGCAGTAGAGATTCTAACTTCAATTGTCACAACATAATTTCATTATTAACTAAGCAACCCATACAGTTATGCCAACAATACTAAATGAATTTTCCAAAGTAATGGTATTCATTTTCTAGCCTTCCCTTACAAAACTTCTTGAATGATGTCACCTTGGCAAAGTGTTCTGACTTCACCCTCTTCTACCTCTATCACAATATCAACCACTTCCTGAAAATATTTTGCTAAAGCAGCCACCTATAAGTTTGAATCTACAAATATGACCTTAATCACTTCACAAAATAACGAACTTGCTTTTTTAGACTGAAGCAAAGTGGAGTACCATATTTGGATAAAACACAAACATTTTCCTTAAAGGTTGCAACAAATATAATATATTGCTCTATATTCGGAAACTTGTCTCTCCTCTTGTCCCTCAAACTTCAAGGTCTACACTTCTCCATACATAAATCTATAAAATGTTTCCTAAGTCATGAGTAGTGAATTTACTAGTCGGTACTGAACATGAGACCACCACCACGTTTTGGTGTCTCACGTGAACTGGTATATCATAAACACAATGCCAAATCATTCTACCTTATCCATTTTAGGAAGCAGCTCATGACAATCAAGAAGAAAATCATAAGAATCTTCAAATTTAGTACCTATGAAGAATGAAGGTTTCAACCTTAAGAACATAATAAGACCTCATGTTTGTCACTAGTCATTACAAGCCCATATTGAATTGGGGAAATATGCTTATTAGGAAGTACGCATCCTCTCTTCCAAGTGTTGGTGTTACCACTCTAGTTCTGACTATATAGTGAAGGAGGAAAAATACCAAATTGTATCATCCAGATACCAATTGGATTCAAGTAATAGCACGAAAAACGAAAGAAATGAGTTTACCTAAAGTCTTGTAGCCTCTCGAAGAAAAGTACAGATGTCTCCGTACCATTCTGCAAGACTCTACTATGCTTGTTTTGGTACAACGACATGAACGAAAATAGGGGTCTGATACCAACTTTGTCACCACCTAGACCGTCATGATTGGTACCCACATTAACCCTTCGGTGGGAGAACCATTACTACAACCAGACTAAGCAACCTTAACCAAAAAACTACACATTTAAAGATACGAAAGTAGGTTTAAATGTCTAACAAGTATTGAGTTCCCATAAACTCCGAAGTTCAACAACAATTACCAAAACTATTGTGGAAATTAACCCCTAGAACTGAAAGTCATTGTAAAAAAACATCTAAAGTGCAACAAGTCTAAGAAAAAGGGGTACAACCCCAACAAAACATAGGAAATATCTAAACAATAGTCTGAGTCCGAAGAAAATGGACTAAACAAAATGAAAGATTTCATGGTAGCCTGAAAGAGCTGGCTCACCCTTGAAATATGGTCTCGATCACTAATCTCCTAGCTGAGGTCTATCATTAGCGGCCTAAAGATGCCCTGTACTCAATAAAGAACAAGCAATTGCAGTATCAGTACACAACCACAGTGTACTGGTAGGATCACGCGGCTATTCCTATAAGCGAACATATTCAAGCAATCACAACATGGTAAACATGCATTTACAAAATATGTTAATCGGTTATCATTTCGGAACAACATACAATTCAACATTCTCAATAACAAGTAGAAAAAATAGTACAATTGTCCTCTAGTGGAACCAACACCCAAACTGTTAGTTTGTCGAAACGTGACACTCAATCCAATTAGTGTGTTGGAACATGACACCCGATCCAATGTATGTGTTGAACGTGACACCCGATCCAATCAACACAACCACAATCACATTCACACTTATACTGTACATACTCACAATCATACAATCAAGTCTTGATTCATGCATACAAGTTTTCATTCATACTTATTTCATTAGGTCTGATCAATAGTAACTCATTCACATACATGCGTCCATTAAAATGACGCAATTACCGACATATATCACACAAACGTGAAATCAAACCATCACCTCCCTCAAAACCAAGCTTGAATCCACCTTAAGACACTTGAATCATCCCTTTTCCAGATTCTTTCCGCTTGTTCGTGGTCTAAAAACAACAAATTAGTGGAAGGATCAAGAAATGAGGCATATTTACCTGGATTACAATCAAAATTATCAACCCTAGGCAAAACCCAAGATCCCAAAAACCAACTTAGGGATTTTTCCACCATTAGTTTCAGGTCAATACCTTCCCCAATGATAATCACCCAAGAATCTAAGTTCTACAGATCAAAAAATGGATTAGGGGAGTAAAAACCTTACCTTTAGCGTTAGAAGAGGTGGAAAGCTGTCAAGAATTTGCGTTGGGTCGTTTCTTAGCTCTCAAGCACGAAAATTGCAGAATAATAACATTTTTTGGGGTTTTCCCCTAACTTAATTTTTTATTCGGCCTCTACGGCAAAACCCATACCGCCAAAGCGGCCACGCCAAGGCAGCTTGCACGGAGATAGAACGTTCGAATTTGAGTTCTAAACTCCCATTTCACAACACACCTTCAATCCTTGACGTTCAAAGACTACCCTTTCACGCTAAGAATAGTTTCATGAGTTCTACTCACCCGAATTTCATTTTGTAAAGTCGTATTGGTTTCTTAACCTCTCAGCTATCCACTAATCTAATAAAAATCATTATTAAATCTCTCATTAATTACCATATTTCCCTAGACCTCACCTAACTCAGATTTTGTCCAAATATGGACTAGGTTAGGAATTCCCAAGTCACTACTCAAAAGTTTATTGGCCCCAATTCCTTCCCCATTGGCTTTTCCATAACGATGAGAAGAGGTCATTATAGTAGATACCAATTTACGCATCACTCATCCGCGAGTGATCAACTATGTAAAACGGGCTAAAGTAAGGGTAGAGGAGTACCTAAATGGTTGAACTACTGGGGATACTTGTCTTGCATGTCCTTCTCGGTTTGCCAAGTAGCTTCCTTGACCGGACGATGTGTCCATTGAACTTTCACAAACTTTATCCCCTTGGTCATCAGATTTCGGATATCGCGATCAAGAATTGCAACCAGTTCCTACTCATACTGAAGGTCTTTTTCTAACAAAACTGAGTCTCATTTTATGATGTAACAACATCTTTATTATGACTTTCGAACTTGACAACTAAGGAACAAACCCAGGGCTTTTCTTAACAGTCTTCCCCCATTCTTGAGGCAGAAGGTAAGATTTTCACTTTTCAAATCCATTTTTCGATCCATAGAACGTGATTTAATGGGTAATTATCGATGGGCAAGAGTTTTGATTTGAAAATTATGGTGGGAAAAGCCCTAATATGGATATTGGGACCATGGGTTTGATCTAGGGTTGATAGGATTGTTAGTAATCTGGGTAATTTGTGATTGTTTATTGATTTTCGTGTTATCTTAATTGTTTGTAGACCTAGAACAAACAGAATGAATCCAGAAAGGGAAGAACCAAGTTTGTTAAGGGTTTCAACCTTGTTTTGAGGTAGGTGATGGTTGTGATTCTATGATTGTGTGATGTATGTTTGCTCTTGCTTCACTATGATACATATATGTATAGGAATGTTGCATTATTGATCACATTAATTGTCAATGAGGATATATGAATGATGAATGCCATGAATCATGACTTTATTGTATAAATGTACTTTGTGATTGTGATTGTGCCTTGTTGAATGGATTAGTTGTTGTGTTCCGACACACTAAGTTGGATCGGTTGCCACGTTCTGGCATAATTATGAGATAGGTTGCCACGTTACAACATAATCATTGGATCGGGTACCACGTTTGGTATACTAAGTGCTTGGGCTTGGGTTCTATGAGAGGACCAATGACATGATATAATTGTGATATTTGAGAATCATGAAACTATTCATTGTTGTAAATGATGACGATATTGTATATGTTTGGTGTA
Source organism: Solanum microdontum (assembly GCA_036250385.1). Lineage (NCBI taxonomy): Eukaryota > Viridiplantae > Streptophyta > Magnoliopsida > Solanales > Solanaceae > Solanum > Solanum microdontum. Next base: position 44,272 of record JAJONQ010000217.1, on the reverse strand, counting down.
TGCATGTTATGGTATTGTTGTTTTGACTTGTATGTTGCACTTAGTGGGCTAGCCGCGTGATCCTACCAGTAGACTGTGGTTGTGTACTGATACTGCACTTGCCCTTTATTTGTTGAGTACAGGGCATCTTCAGGCGCCTATTGACAAACCTCGCTTAAAAGATTAGGTATCGTTCGAATTCAAGGGTGAGCCAACTTTTTCGGGCTACCATGAGTTCTCTTTATGTCTATGTCCACATTTGAGACTTAGATTTTCTAGTTAGTTATTAATTCATTAGTTTGGGGTTGTATCCCTTCTTGTTTAGACTTGTTGAACTTTAGATGTTTCGGTACATTTATTTTCAGGTTTTAGGTAGTATTTTTGCATTTGTTAGTTGGTAGACTGTTGTTGGAGTTTATGGGAACTCCCTATCTTTTCCTTAGCTTTTAAACTTGCTTCCGTAACTTAAATGCCTCAGTATTTTGATTTAAAGTTGGTTAGGTAATTAGTATTAATGGTTCTTCCACCGGAGGATTAATGTGGATGCCAGTCACAATTGTCTGGGTCGTGACAAAGTTGGTATCAGAGCCTAGGTCTGTTGATCTTGATGTACCAAAATGAGTCTAGTAGAGTCTAACGGAATGGTAACAAAATGTTTGTACTTTTCTTCGAGAGGCTATAGGACTTTAGGAAATCCCTTTGCTTTTTTTTGTTTTATTTCGTGCTATGCTTTGAATCCAATTTGTATCTGACGAATCAAATTGGTATCTAATCTCTTTCACTCTTCTGTCCGCATATGGTTAATACTATGTTCAACGACGACAAGCCATTAGCTCCCGTCAATGCTCCAGCTGAGGAATTAGCAGCGAGAGGTGGTGGTCGAGGAAGGGGTAGAGGAAGAGTTAGGAGTGGAGGTCGAGGAAGGGTGGCACCTACTGGGATGGAACACTGATCGAAAATGTTCCCAGAAATGAAGCCCCTCATGTGCATCATAAAGAGATAGAAGAGGATGTTGAGGTTGAAAATGTTAAGGAAGTTGGACAAGAGGAAGAGGTACAGGCTAAAACTATAGGTTTTCCTCATTTGGACCCTGTGTTAACTCAGCAGATCATGTCATTCTTGAAGGGATTGGTTGGTCCAGAAGTGCTTCCCTCTTTTCAAGCAACTCCAGCTCAAACTAATCCCCTTGTTCCTAGCACAGCGCCTAAGGTGGGTGGAAATGGAGGTAATGTTGTTTTCTTTCGTCCTTTGTTCGGTTCTGTTATGACTGGTAATGAGCATGAAATGTTTACTATGTATTTGAAGCTAAAGCCTCCTGTATTTCTTGGTTCTGAGAGTGAGGATGCATATGAGTTTATCTTAGACTGCTATGAGAGGCTTTATAAGTTAGGAATTGTCCATTAGCATGGGGTTGAGTTTGTGACTTCAACTTCAAGGTGAGGCTAAGCAGTGGTGGAGAGCTTATGTGGAGTGCAGTTCTTCAACTTTACCCCCACTCTCTTGGACCCAGTTTCATTCTCTATTTTTAGAGAAATATGTGCCTAGGACTATGAGAGACCACAAGAAGGATGAGTTCATAGCTTTGCAGCAAGGTGGTATATTTGTGGCTTCTTGTGAGGCCAAGTTCCATACTTTGTCTAGACATGTTACTTAATTGGTGACTACTGAGGAGGAGAGGATTTGTTTATTTATTAGGGGACTAAATTTTAAGTAGCAGGTATTATCTGTTCATATGACCTATGCAGGGAGGAGGTTTAATGAGGTAACAGACTTTGTTAAGAAATTAGAGGGTGTGAGGCGAGACGGTCAGGCAAAGGAATTGGCTAAAAGGGCCAAGAAATCGGGTAACTTTCAAGGTTCCTATTCCAAGGAGTCAGGGAGGCCAACACTTGCAGCCAGGCCAATTCAGTCTGCTCTGCCCACCTCTACAAGTAATGACTCGAAAAATCCACTTTCGACGGGCAGCAGGCTATCTTTTGATCATACATGTTACAACTGTGGTGAACCTGGGCATATGAGAAGAGATTGTCCCCACCCGCGTATGATGGATTCCGCGCAACAGCAGACTAGAGCAGTGGTACCAACGGGAAATGGTAATCAAGGTTGAGGGTATCCACAAGATGGGTGAGGATCTAATCAGCGAGGCCATGGAGGTAGAGGAAATGGTAACTCAGGCAGAGGTGCATCGCACCCAGGTAGGGAAGTCGCCCGCCAAGATGATAGGGCTCAGTGTTATGCCTTTTCGGGCAAGAAGAAGGTAGAGGTGTCTGACGCAGTGATCACAAGTACTATTCTCTTCTATGACCGGATGGCTAATGTGTTATTTGATCCGAGTTCTACTTATTCATATGTATCCGTGCGATTTGCCTCAGAATTTTCTATGATTTGTGATATACTTGATGCCCCCTTCCATGTTTCTACCCCAGTTAGAAAGTTTGTCATAGTCACCCATGTCTATCGTGCTTCTCCTATTTTGTTTAAGGGTTTTCATACTTTGGCTGATTTGGTGATTTTGGGTATGACTGACTTTTATATAATCTTAGGCATGACTTGGTTGTCCTCCTATTAAGTTGTGCTTAATTGTAATACTAAGCCTGTAACTTTAGAAATTCTGAGAAGGGAAATGTTATAGTGGGAAGGGGTGTACAACCCTAAGCAAGCTAAGATTATATCCTCCATTCGTGCTAGAAAATTGGTAGAGCAGAGTTGTTTGGCTTATTTGGCTCATATTCAAGATGTTGAGGTTGAGTCTCCATCTATTGAGTATATTCATGTGGTGTCAGAATTTAGAGAAGTGTTTGCTAATGATTTGCCTGGTGTGCCTCCGGATAGAGATAAAGATTTTTACATTGGTTTAGAACCTAGTACTTGTCCCATTTCTATCCCTCCATATCGCACAACTCCAGCAAAATTAAGAGAGGTTAAGGCTCAAATTAAAGTGCTTCTTGGTAAGGGATTTATTCGTGCTATTGCTTCCCCATTGGGTGCTCCTATTTTATTTGTTCAGAGGAAGGATGGTAGTATGAGGATGTGTATAGATTATCGACAATTGAATAGGTTTACTATTCAAAACAAGTATCCTTTGCCTTGAATAGATGATCCTTTTGACCAATTGCAAGGTGCATCAATTTTCTCCAAGATTGATCTAAGGTCTGGGTACCAGCAATTGAAAATTAGGCCTGAGGATGTGCCAAAGACGGCGTTTAGAACTCGCAATGGGCACTATGAATTTCTGGTTATGTCTTTTTGTTTGACTAATGCGCCTACAACTTTCATGAGTTTAATGAATGGTGTGTTCAATTCATTTTTTGATTCTTTCATCAGTCTTTATTGATGATAATTTGGACTATTCAAAAGTGAAGAAGAGCATGCCGACCATCTTCGTATTGTTCTTGGTGTTTTTGGGAAACAAAGGTTGTATGCTAAATTTTCTAAGTGTTAATTTTGGTTGACTTCTGTTGCATTTTTTGGGACATGTAGTTTCTAAGGAAGGGGTACTGGTAGATCCTCAAAAGATTGAGGCGGTTAGGAACTGGGTTCCGCTTAGCTCTGTGACGGAAGTTAGGAGTTTTGTGGTGCTCGCTACCTACTATTGTCGATTGTGAAAAACATTGCTTCTATTGCCACCCACTTGACACATTTGACCAAAAAAGACATACCATTCGAATGGACTAAAAAATGTGAGGAGAGCTTTCAAAAGTTCAAGAATCATTTGACCACCGCACCTATTCTATCACTACCGGTGGAAGGTAAGGATTTTATTGTTTATTGTGAGTCTTCGCATTCTACCTTGGGTGTTATGTTAATGCAGGATAAGTATGTTATAGCTTATGCATCGTGACAGTAGAAGGTGCATGAGAGAAATTACCTAACACATGATTTGGTGTTGGCAGCGGTAGTGTTTGCTCTTAAGATCTAGAGACATTATCTTTGTGGGGTTAAATGTGAAGTGTTTGCTGATCATCGTAGTTTACAACATGTGTTCACTCAAAAGGATTGAATTTGAGACGGGGAAGGTGGATGTAGTTACTCAAGGATTATGATGTGACCATTCAATACCATTCGGGCAAGGCTAATGAGGTGGCAGACCCTTTGAGTCGAAAAGCGATGAGTATGGGTAGTTTAGCTTGCTTGAGTGTATCCAAGCGACCATTGGCTAAGGAAATTCAGACCTTGGAGTCTAAGTTCATGCAGTTGGGAATCTCAGAAAGAGGTGGGGGTGTTAGCTAGCATTGAAGTGATGGCCATAATCATTGAGGAGATCAAGGCCAAACAGTTTGAGGATGAAAATCTGAACGGGCTCCAGAAGAAGACTGCGATTGGTAAGGCACAAGAGACTACTCTTGATGCGGAAGGTGTGCTCAATTTTAAAGGAAGAATATGTGCTCCTAGAGTAGATGACTTGATTCAGAAATAGTTGGCAGAGTCTCACGGTTCCCGATATTCTATTCATCCGGGGGTGACAAAGATTTATCGAGATTTGGAGCGAGTTTATTGGTGGTCGGGCATGAAGAATGATATAGCAGAGTTCGTGGCTGAGTGTCAAAATTGCCAACAAGTGAAGTGTGAACACCAAAGACATGCAGGTTTACTTTAGAAAATGCCAATTCCAGAATCGAAGTCGGAAAACGATAGCCATAGATTTTGTGGTTGGTCTTCCCAAGACTTTGGGGATGTTTGATTTTATTTGGGTAGTGGTTGATAGGTTGACTATGTCAGCCCACTTTATTTCGGTAAGAATAGATTATAATGCTGAACAATTGGCTAAGGTGTATGTGAAAGAGTTAGTAAGGTTGCATGGGGTTCCCCTTCTCTATCATCTCAAACAGTGGTACCCAATTCACATTCAAGTTTTGGAGGAAATTGCATGATGAATTGGGCACACACCTCACATTTAGTACAACCTTCCATCCACAGATGGACGGGCAATCGGAGAGAACTATTCAAGAGTTAGGAGAGATGTTGAGGACATGTGTGATTAATTTTAGAGGGCATTGGGATAAGTTCCTACCTTTGTGGGAGTTCTCCTATAATAATAGTTATCACTCCAGCATTGATATGGCACCGTTTGAGGCATTATATGGGAGGTGATGTAGATCACCTATTGGATGGTTCGAGGCTGAAGATGTGAAACCTTTGGAGGTTGATTTAGTGAAGGATGATCAAGATAAGGTGAGGAGTATCCAAACTAAGCTTTTAGTAACCCAGAGTAGACAGAAGAAGTATGCAGATCATATGGAAAGAGACATGACATTTCAGACTGGGGAGAATATTCTTCTCAAAGTATTGCCCATGAAAGGGGTGATGAGATTTTGCAAGAAGGGCAAGCTAAGTCCGCGAAACAATGGTCCCTTTGAGGTTCTTGAATGTGTAGGGCCAATGGCTTATCGATTGGCTTTGCCTCTTAATCTATCAGGAGTTCATCTGGTATTTCATATGTCCATGTTGAAGAGATATCATGGTTACAGAGATTATATCATTAAGTGGGACTCAATTGTGTTAGACAAGGAACTCCAATAAGAGAAGGAACCAATTGCAATTCTCGATTGTGATGTGCGTAAGTTGAGGACCAAGGAGATTAACTCTGTTAAAGTTCAATGGAGGCACCGTTCAGTTGAGGAAGCTACTTGGGATATCGAGAGGGACATGCGAGACAAATATCCCCAATTGCTCGTCCTTTCAGGTACTACTCCATTCTTTCTTTAGCCTATTTTTCCTAAGTTTCTCACTTGGGGACGAGTGATGGGTAGATTAGTATCTATTGTAATGACCAGGTTCCGTCGTTATAGAAAAGGCAACGGGGAAATTTTTTGGCCCGGAAAACTTTTTCGTAGTAACTTGGAATTTTCCAACCTACTCTAGATTTGGACAAAATCAGAGTCATTTAAGTCTAGGGAAATCAGGTAGCAATTGGGCGATTTAATTATGATTTTAATTGCATGAGTAGATACCTAAGAAGATGAGGAACCCATTCGACTTTACGGAATTGAATTCGGGTGAGTAGAACTCATGAAATTGATCTTAGCGTGAACGGGTAGTTCCTGACTGTCGTTCGTCGAAGATGTGTTGTGAAATGAGAATTTATAATTCTTACATCAACTCACTGGTCCCGTGCAACCCACTGTGGCAGAATTATTCCCGCCAGGGCGGGGCCGCCATAGCGGGACAGTCGTGATTTAAGTCGGAAATAAATCCCAAAATGTCTTTATTCTGCAATTTTCAAACTTGAGCTAAGGAACGAACCCAGGGCTTTTCTTAACAGTTTTCCACCATTCTTGAGCTAAAAGGTAAGATTTTCACTTTTCGAATCCATTTTTCGATCCATAGAACGTGATATAATGGGTAATTATCGGTGGGCAAGAGTTTTGATTTGAAAATTATGGTGGGAAAAGCCCTAATATGGATATTGGGACCATGAGTTTGATCTAGGGTTGATAGGATTGTTAGTAATTTGGGTAATTAGTTATTATTTATTGATTTCCGTGTTATATTAATTGGTTGTAGCCCAAGAACAAGTGGAACGAGTCCGGAAAGGGAAGAACCAAGTTTCATAAGGGTTTCAAGCTTGTTTCGAGTTAGGTGATGGCTGTGATTCTATGATTCTGTGATGTATATTGGTTCTTGATTCATTATGATACATGTATGTATGTGAATGTTGCCTTATTAATCACATTAAATTGTAAATGAGGATATATGAATGATGAATGCCATGAATCATGACTTGATTGTATGATTATGAGAATGTACTCTTTCATTATGCTTATGGCTTGTTGAATGGATCGAGTGTTGCGTTTTGACACACTAACTTGGATCGGTTGCCACGTTCTGGCATATTTATGGGATTGGTTGCCACGTTCCAGCATAACCATTGGATTGGCTACCACGTTTCGATATGCTAACAGTTCGGGTTTGTCTTCCATGAGAGGACCAATGACTTGATATAACTATGACATTTGAGAATCGTGAAACTGTTCGTTGTTGTAAATGATGATGATATTGTCTATGTTAGGTGTATGCATGTTATTGTATTTTTGTTTTGACCTATGTATGTTGCACTTAGTCGAATAGCCACGTGATCCTACCAGTACAGTGTGGTTGTGTACTGATACTACACTTGCTCTTTCTTTGTTGAGTACAGGGCATCTTCAGGCGGCTATTAACAGACCTCGCTCAGAAGATCAGTGATCGTTCGAATTCAAGGGTGAGTCAGTTCTTCCGGGCTGCCATGAGTTATCTTTTTGTCTATGTGCATCTTTCGGACTTAGATTTTCTAGTTAGTTACTAGTTCATTTGTTTGGGGTTGTATCCCTTCTTGTTTAGAGTTGTTGAACATTAGATGTTTTGATACATTGACTTTCAGGTTCTAGGTAGGATTTCCGCATTTGTTAGTTGTTAGACTTTTGGTGGAGTTTCTGGGAAATCTCTATCTTTTCCTTAGCATTTAAACTTGCTTCCGTAACTTAAATGCCTTAGTATTTTGATTTAAAGTTGGTTAGCTAATTAGAATTAATGGTTCTCCCACCGAACGATTAGTGTGGGTGCCAATCACGATGGTCTGGGTCGTGACATTAAGTCCATCAAACATTAATTCTCTTCTTTTCCCATGAGTCAACTCTGATATAATTTTTTACTATTACTTTGTATAATGGTAAAATGAAAAATATTAATTTAATCTAAATTATTGCTTTGTATGGACAGAGAATAATTAAAATAACTATTATATATTTACTGCTATAAATATTTTTCTATTTTATAATTATTCAATTCTAGAATCAATGTTGAGACAGATCAATGTTATTTTCATTCTAAGTCATAATTAATTGAGATAATATTTCTTATAAGTAAGACAAGTATAGCTTATCCGAAATTTATAAAGAATTATGTTTCTCTTGATAATTTCTACAATCTAGTGATAAATAAAGAATTATAAATTCATAAATCAAAATATATTAAATACAAATAAATGATAATAAATTCTTTGGTTATTTAAAGCAGTGCCCTTGATCAATTTCAAGAGAACATATTCCTCTTCTAAAGTTTGTCTACTTAGAGAGAAAACTATTTTTTTTTCTTTTGGAGTGTTACAAGGGATGAGTTATATATAGGCAACAAATCAGGAAAATGAAACTATTAGATTATACATTCTAGTAACAAAGTTGTCAATCAATACAAAAATAGAATAAATATAAAGGAAAAACGGAGTTATACCATGAGTAACGTATAAATTCTCTTCATATTTTTTTAAATGATAGTGCATAAATGGTATTTTTTTTTATCAATGCTTACTTTGGAGACATTTTTTGTCATTCATACATCAAATATTAATAATGCAATAATTCTCGTGTATTACTTCGATTCCCTTGATGAAATGGAGAGTTTCGTAGTCATATGAAATGTAGGAATCACTTACGAACTACACACCCATCAACGCGTGAGTGAAATATCATCCTATGTTCTCATGTATATGAATCTAATATTTTCTTGACGGAAAATTTGTCATTAGCTCAACTTGTGGCCCCACAACATGTAAGTTTACAAAATGTTATCCTACCTTCTCCAATATATGCATCTGCAACATTTTATCAAGAAAATCCATCACCATCTCAACATGCGTCCCTAGCACATGCGAGTTCGCATAATGCCATACATTTATCTATATTTGCATCAAATAATTTTTTTTTCCAGAAAATTTGTCATTAACTCAACCTTTGACCCCACAACTAATGGCAAGAAGAAATAATGTTGTACCGATAAGCAAGGGCAGAGCACCGCTAATGAATATGGTACAAATGGAAAGAAGAAACATAGTTGGAGGCTCAAATTCAACATTTATAAATTCAAATGAGACTATTGTTTATGGTACAAGACAATTAATAAATCAATTGCATGTTCTTATTTCACCAAATGGAGATGAACTAGCTAACTTAGTTCAAGAACAAAATGATTTGGACTTAAACTTGAGGCTTTAACTAGTGCAAAATTTATGTGGATCTTCTTTGTAAATGGGGTGTCTAAAAATGTGCTAAGTTTGGAATTTTTTTAAATTTTATTTTCCGTATGTTTGTCTAATAGAAGGGTATCTAAAAGTGTGAGTCTGTTGTTTTATTTTATGTTAGGGATAAGGGTCTGAAAAATACCCCAACTTTGGTTGAATTTGCTGTTGCGATACTAAACTTTCATGAGGACCTATTACCTCCCAAGACCATTTAATACCGTATTTTTTACCCCCTGAACTATTTAATAGTGTATTTTAAAGGTATATATGTTCCCATGTGGACACATTACTATTTATAATTTTGCATTATTTTTTATGTCTACGTGGGCAAATATATATGTTTAAAATACGCTATTAAATAGTCTAGGGAGGTAATAGGTCCTCATGAAAGTTTAGGATCGCAACAGCAAATTCAACCAAAGTTGGGTATTTTTTAGACCCTTATCCATTTATTTTATTGTTGGTCAATCATAATGGTTGTCTAAAATCATATTCTGATTAGAGTTTATTGTTTTTTTCAGCAAATACTTGTGTTGATTTAAATTATCTAAATCGTTTCTTTAAATATAAAATAATTGATTATATTATTACTGAGAAAATATATCAACTTTCGGCCATGAAATTATATAAGACACGTCACATGCCCTTTTCACCATGTTATTTTAAATAAATTTCCCTACCCCCACCCCAACTCAAAAAAAATTATTGAGTAAAAAATTAACAAATCTTTTTTTCTCATTTTTTTTATTTTCTAAAATCTAATTAAAGTCGAAGATAGTTAATTTGTCACCCCCGAGCCTACACCCATGGCTGGACTGGCACTTGAGAATCATTGCTGGCCACAAGAGAACCCTTGGCCTGGCTTAACAATTAGCGGAAGACTTAACTCATGATAAAAGGAAGTATTAAAATACAATCATGCTAAATTGTTTGAATAGATAAACTGAGAATGTTTAGAAATAACATTCAACTTAGCCAAAGAGACACCTCAAGATCAACATAAGCCAATAACAAAATAATGATGCATGAACTAACTAACTAACTGATTAACTGTCTATGAAGCCTCTAAACTGAGAGGGATTTCGGGACTAGACCCTCGATCATCCTAACAACGGAAAACTACTAAAGCAATTAAAATAGGGATCCTCCAGAAAGCAAGGAGGCTCACCACAAGACTCTGAATGCTCAACTGGATCAACAAAGCGCTGGATGCTGATGTTGGTTACCTGTATCTGCATCATAACAACCATGCATGAGAAATGACGTCAGTACATTGAATGTACGAGCATGCGAAGGGAAAACTAAAACAAGATATAAGCTTGAAAAGAACTGAAACAATAAACCTGGGCTTAACTCAATTCAACTTAACTCAATTCAACTTAACTCATTTCAATATAAAGCAATAATATGAATGTAGTATAGAAAAAATCTTTTAAAACATGGATTTCAACTCTACATATTTAGAAATACAATAGTAACTCTGTATGTATGCAAATATACAATATAAAAATACAATTTACTTATGTGTGTATAAGAATACAAAATACTGTTGTGGGAGTTTCTCTAACCGACAACCATCACTTAAGAGCTATTGTGATGATACAACATTTTGCCTCACGCTGCCAGGGTCGTCCTATACCTTGCCAAGGGTATAAAACCTGACTACTACGTGGATCCCCTAGTCAATGCTAAAGATAACTAAGTAATCATGTAAAAAGTATGACCCTTTTTCTACCTATGATGTCTACATGGTTTATGAGGATTCGGAGTTGTCTGAACTCTCTCCCTTATCGGTGCTCAATACTACTCCCAAAATATAATACTAGCTCTTATGTTTAAAAACATAACTTCTTTTTGTGTTCTGAGATAATTGCTCAAAACTTAGCTGAAAGGCTCTCTTGGAAATCAAAGTTTCATCTCTTGCTTAATTGTGAAAGCATTTACTCTTTATTGAAAAATTAGCTCAAAGGCTCTTTTGGAAATCAAAGTTTTCTTTCTTGCTTAAAGGTGAAACATTTACTCTTTGAGAATATATAGTCCTGATATAATATTTTAAAGAAATGAACCTCAATCTTTACACTTTACTCAACTCAAAACTCAAGTCATAAAACAAAGTTAAAACACTTGTAAAAGACTTTTAGAAAACTCTATGAACTTCTCTTGACATGACTCTTAAATTTCCTTGAATTGAATTATGGATTCAAGGCTCATGAACTCATGTTATGTATGATTTCGTGTTGTTTAGACATACCTTAGAGTGTAGAAATCAACTAGAAAATATAGGTACATTTCAAGGGAACTCGTATGGAAAGAAGTGGGAAAGTGTGGAGAACCTGGCGTCCCTGGCGCTTTAAGTAGTGCGAGGTGCCAGAGGTGAAATTAAAGAACTGGGGATGGGGTGCACTGGCTGGCACAGCGCAACACCCCTTTTCCCCAGAATTTTCCTGCTGGTTTTTCAACTCTAAATCCTCTAGATTCTTATGGTTCTTTCCCCAAAACACATAGATTCTACTACATGACCAAAATATGCTAGAATCTACTCAAAAAGGACATCTAATTTCATGAATTTCAATCAAGAACTTCTCAACAGCTTCAATAATCAAGAACCCAATAGAAATTTCAACAAATCCATCAAGAAGTCAATTTCTATACTTTCAAAAACACATTTTCGCTGAATAAAATCATGATTGGTGAGTGGGTGAACTAACCCAACTCTATGTGATCTCTCATACCTCGTAGGGATCAATTCTTGGCGAAATCCACAAGCAAATCTTCAAGAATTCGATGACTCTATGTTTTTTCTCCTCTTTTCTCCTCTTCTTTTCTCTTCTCTCGAAACCCTAACTTAGTTTTATGAAGCGTAAACTGAATCCAACCAGTTTAGACCCTAACTTAATTACCAAAAGAGAATTTAATTAATTGGCTAGTGAAAAGACCATAATACCCTTCTAAAATCCGGTTTTGACTTTCCTTATCTAGAAAACCAGATTCAAATGGGCATATCTCCCTCATACAAACTCGAAATTGATCAAACTATGTGGAGTTGGAAAGATAATTCAAAGATATTTCCTACGGTATCTGGTAGCACACCTAAATCATCTTGAGATACGATTTATTGTCATTTGAAGTTGACCTAAAACTCACACTTAACTTTGCCAAACATTCCAAATTTGATTATTTCCAAAAATGGTTTATTTCTAATTCCAAGTCTTTCTAGTTCTTTTAAATAGTGAGGTGTTACAATATCTCTCCCTTGGGAACATTCTTGCTCGAATCAGATTACTCTTAGTAGGCTAAGGCCTAACATCTAACACCTAGTTCAAACACCCAACAAGCAAAATGTAAAAATAACATGCCAACTTAAAATGAAAGCCAAGAAAAGGATTAGTACCTTAATTTGGAACATCTCCGGATTCAAAGAGATGTGGGTATCTCTTCTTCATATCCTCCTCAGCTTCCAAAGTAGCTTCCTCAACAAACTGATTTCTCCACAGAACTTTGATTGATGTTACTTCTTTAGTTCTGAACTTGCAAACTTGGCGATCTAGAATTTGAACAGGAATCTCCTCATATGATAAGCTATCCTTGATACCAATATATTCAGTAGGAAGGATAAGTGAAATATCATGCATTCACCTCTGGTAGCTTGAACTCATAAGCTACATTGTCAATCCTCTTGGAAATTATGTAAGGACCAATATATCGAGGACTAAATTTCCCCTTCTTACAAAATCTCATAACACCCTCATGGGGGAAACTTTCAAGTAGACCCAATCATCTACTTTACACTCTAAGTCTCTTCTCCTAACATCTGTATAGGATTTTTGACGACTCTGCGCTGTTTTCAACCTCTCTTGAATAACTTTCACCTTCTCCATAGCTTGATGAACTAAGTCTGGTCCTATCAACCCAGCTTTACCAACTTCAAACCATCCAATAGGAGATCTGCATCTTCTCCCATAAAGAGCTTCATAAGGAACCATTTGGATGCTAGAGTGGTAACTATTGTTGTAAGCAAATTCGATGAGAGGTACGTGATCATCCAAGTTACCCTAGAAATCAGGCACACAGGTCCTCAACATATCTTCTAAAGTCTAAATAGTGTGCTCTACATAACCATTTGTCTGAGGATGGAAAGTAGTACTCAAGTTCACCTCTGAACCCAAGCCTTTCTGGAATGACTTCAAAAACTGTGCAGTAAATTGTACTCTGCTATCTGAAATAATCGATACCGGAACCCCATGAAGTCTGACGACCTCTTGAATATACAACTTAGCATAATCTTCTGATGAATGGGTAGTCTTTAACGGTAAAAACTGGGTTTATTTAGTCATTCTATCAACAATCTCCCAAATAGAATCATACTGCCTGTGAGACCTTGGTAAACTTGTGATGAAATGCATATTGATCATCTCTCACTTCCATTCTGGAAGTTCTATATTCTGAGTCATTCCATTAGGCCTTTGGTGCTCTACATTAACTTGTTGACAATTTGGGCATTTAGCAATGAACTCAACAATACTTTTCTTCATACTACTCAACCAATATACCTCTCTCAAGTCACTATACATCTTTATTATACCAGAATGAATGTAATATCTAGAGCTATTATCTTTCTCCATGATCCTCTCTTGGTCTTCATCCACCCTTGGTACACACAACCTACGTTGATACCTCAATACACTATCTCCCCCTTGTTCAAAAGCCATTACTTTTTGCTTATGAACATGTGCCTTCAATTCAATCAAAATAGGATCTTGGTCTTGCTTTTCTTTTACATCTGACACTAATGATGATTCTGCCCCATTCATCACCACTACTCCTTCTTCTATGGAATCCATTAATCAAACTCCTAATCGTGAAAGTTTGTGCACATCTTTCGCTAATTCTCTCTTTTCTTCCTCAACATGGGCGGTACAACGCATGAACAACTTATTCAAAGCATCAGCAACAACATTAGCCTTACCTGGGTGATATAGAATACTCATGTCATAATATTTGAGTAACTCTAACCACCTTCTCTATTTTAGATTCGGCTCTTTCTGACTAAACACATACTGAAGACTCTTGTGATCAGTGAATACATCTACATGAACACCATACAAATAATGACGCCATATTTTCAAAGCAAATATGATGGCATCCTACTCTAAGTCATGGGTTAAGTTGTTCTTCTCATGAACTTTTTTAACTGTCTAGAGGCATAAGCTATAACTTTGCCATTCTGCATTTACACACAACCCAAACCAAATCTAGACGCATCAAAATATACAACAAAGCCTTGCGTACGTTCTGGTAAGGTCAATATTGGGGCAGTGGTCCACCTCTTTTTAAATTCGTGAAAGCTTTTCTCAGAAGCTTCAGAACATTGAAACTTCACTGTTTTCTGAATCAACTTGGTCAAATGGGACGAAATAGATGAGAACCCCTCTACGAACATTCTATAATATACAGCCAACCCCAAGAAACTCCTAATATCAGTGGGAGATATGGGTCTAGGCCAATTCTGCATTGCCTCTATCTTCTGGGTATCAACTATAATTCCATCACCGGAACACATGTGGCCTAAGAATGCCACAGACTCAAGCTAAAACTAACACTTCGAGAACTTGGCATACAACTCCCTATCCTTCAGAGTTTGGAGAACTATTCTGAGATGACTAGTTTGATATTTCTCATTCCTCGAATAGATTAGAATGTCATCAATGAACATGATCACAAACATATCTAAATAAGGCTTGAATAATCTATTCATAAGGTCCATGAATGTTGCATGTGCATTAGTTAAACCGAACGACATGACTAGTAACTCATAATGACCATAACGAGTCCTGAAAGTTGTCTTGGGATTATCACATTCCCTTACTCTGAACTCATAGTAGCCTGATTTAAGTTCTATATTAGAGAAACATATGGCACCCTGAAGTTGATCAAAGAGATCATCAATTCTCAGAAGAGGATACTTATTCCTGCTGGTAACCTTGTTCAACTTACAATATTCTATACACATCCTAAGAGAAAAGTCATTCTTTCTCACAAACAAGATCGGAGTGCCCCAAGGTGAGACACTTGGTCGAATAAAACCATTCTCTAAGAGATATTTCAACTTGTCTTTCAACTCTTTCAACTCTGCTAGTGCCATCCTATATGGCGAAATAGATATAGGACGAGTATCAGGAAGAATATCTATACGGAAGTCTATTTCTCTCTCAGGAGGGACTCTGGGAAGTCATCTGGATAGACTTCTGGGAACTCTTTTACAACTGGAACTGATTGAATATGAGGTATGTCAACACTAGAGTCATTAAATCAGACTAAGTGATAGGAACACCCCTTGGAAACTAACTTCCTAGCCTTAAGGTACGAAATAAATCAACCCTTAAGCACTGATGTACTAATCTTCCACTCTATAACTGGCTCATTGTGAAACTGGAACTTGAGTACTCGAGTTCTACAATCTATTAGTGCATAACAAGCATGAACCTAGTCCATACCTAGAATGATATCAAAATCTACCATTTCTACCTCAACTAAATTAGCCATGGTGCTCTTGCGATTGACAAAAATTGTTCAATCACGATAGATTCTCTCTACTATAATAGGCTCACCAACAGGTGTGGAAATACTGAAGGGCTCAAGAAGTTGCTCAGGAAGAACATCAAAATTCATCACAACATAAGGAGTTACAAAGGATAAACTCACTCCTGGATCTAGCAAAGCATAAACATCCAAGTTAAAGACTTGGATCATACCATTGACAACATCTGACAAATCCTTTAGATCTTGGTGACTGGTGATAGCATAAAGACGGTTTCCTCCTCCACCTGCCCCTGAAGTAGCTCCTCTAGATTCAGCTCTATTTAGTGGAGCAACTAAAGAAGACTAGGCTTTATTGCCCCCATTACCATTTCTCTGCCTATTCTTTGGACACTCTCTCATAAAATGACCGATCTGGCAACAGTTAAAACAACCAGTGGATCCATCATGACACATCCCTTAACACCTCGCTATTTGAAAGAATTGGAAAGACTTGGAATTAGAAAGAAACCGTTTTTGGAAATAATCAAATTTGGAAAGTTTGGCCAAGTTAAATTAAGCATGAGTTTTGGGTAAAATTAAACTGGCCATAACTCATAGCTAAAGATGATTTGGGTGTTTTACCAGATACTGTGGGAAGATCTTTGAATTATCTTTCAAATGCCACCGAGTTTGATTAATTTTGAGTTTGTATGAGGGAGATTTGCCTATTTGAAGTTGTGTTGTCTAGATAAGGAAAGTCAAAACCGGATTTTAGAAGGGTATTATGGTCTTTTCACTACCTAATTAATTAAATTCATTTTTGGTAATTAAGTTGGGGTCTAAACTAATTGGATTCAGTTTACGCTTCATAAAAATAAGTTAGGGTTTTGAGATAAGAGAGAAGTAGAGGAGAAAATAATAGACGATACATAGAATTGTGCCGTTCTTGAAGATTTGCTTGAGGATTTTACCAAAGGTTGATTCCTATGAGGTATGTGAGGTCACATAGCATTGGGTTAGTTCACCCACGTGCCAATCATGATTTTATTCAGCGAAATTGTGTTCTTGAAAGTATAGAAATTGAGTTATTGATTGATTTGTTGAAATTTCTATTTGGTTCTTGATTGTTGAAGTTATTGACAAGTTCTTGATTAAAATTCATGAAATTAGATGTCGTTTTCAGTACATTTTTGCAAATTTTGTTTAGATAGTCGAATCTAAGTGTTTGGGGAAAGAACCAATTGAATCTAGAGGATTTAGAGTTGAAAAATGAGCAAGAAAAATCAGATTATTATATGGAAAACGGGTGGGGCACCGCGCCAGCCATAGCGCCCAACAAAGCATTTTGTAGTATGGGCTCTGGGGCACTGCGCCAGCTAGTCCGCCCCATCCCCAGTTCTGTAGTTTCACTTATGGCGCCCCATGCCACTCAGAGTGCCACGGACGCCAGGTTCTCTACGCTTTCCCACTTCTTTCTGTACGAGTTCCCTTGAAATGTACATATGTTTGCTAGCTGATTTCTACACTCTAAGGTACATCTAAACAACATGAAATAATCCATACCATGACATCGTGAGCCTTATATCCATAATTCAATTCAAGGAACGTTAAGAGTCAAGTCAAGAGAAGTTCATAGAGTTTTCCAAAAGTCTTTCACAAATGTTTTAACTTTGTTTTAAGACTTGAGTTTTGAGTTGAGTAAAGAGTACATATTGAGGTTCATTTCTTCAAAAGAGTATATCGGTACTATGTTTTCCAAAATAGTAAATGTTTTCACATTTAAACAAGAAAGGAAACTTTTATTTCCAAAAGAGCCTTTGAGCTAGTTTTCCAGTAAAGAGTAAATGCTTTCACAATTAAGCAAGAAAGGAAACTTTAATTTCCAAGAGAGCCTTTAGGCTAAGTTTTGAGCAATTATCTCAAACCATAGAAACAAGATATGTTCTTAAATATAACAGCTAGTATTATATTTTGGGAGTAGTATTAAACATCGATATGGAGGAGAGTTCAGACAACTCCCAGCCCCCAAAAACTATGTATCCATCATGGGTAGAAAAAGGGTCATACTTTTTTGGTGATTCCTTAGTGCTTTTTAGCATAGACTAGTGGATCCACTAAGTAGTCAGGTTTTATACCCTCGGCAAGGTATAGGACGACCCTGGTAGCATGAGGCAAAATGATGCATCATCACAATAGCTCTTAAGTGATGGTTGTTCGTTAGACAAACTCCCAACAACAGTATTTTGTATTATTATTTACACAAGTAAATTGTATTTTTATATACCTTCCAGAGTTTATATTGTATCTTTGCACAAATACAAAGTTACTATTGTATTTCTAAATACAAAGAATTCATATCCATGTTTTAAAAGCTTTTCACTATACTGCTTTCATATTATTGTTTTATATTCAAATGAGTTAAGCCCAGGTATGTTTTTTTAGTTCCTTTCAATCTTATGTCTTGTTTTAGTATTCCCCTCGCATGCTCTTACATTCAATGTACTTGCACCATTTTGCTTGCATCGTTGGCATAATGCAGATACAGATAACCAGGATCAGCATCCAGCGCTTCATTGATCCAGTTGAGCATTCAGAGTCTTATGGTGAGCATCCTTGCTTTTCTGAGGATCCCTAATTTCATTGCTTTTGTAGTTTTCAGTAGTTAGGATGATCAGTGGTCTTGTCCCGACATCCCTCTTAATTTTAGAGGCTTCATAGACAGTTAGTCCGTTAGTTAGTTAATTCATTCATCATTATTTTTTTATTGTCTTATGTTGATATTGAGGTGCCTCTTTGGCTAAGTTGAAAGTTATTTCTAAACATTCTCAGTTTATCTATTCAAACAATTTAGTATGATTGTATTTTAATACCTTTTTTTTTATCATGAGTTAAGTATTCTGTTAAGACTTAATCCAGGCCAAGGGTTCGCTTAGGGCCAACAATGATTCTCGAGTGCCAAACCCACCCATGGTGTAGGCTCGGGGTGTGACAAATAATACCCAAATTACATTTGGGCCAGTCTATTAAGTTGACAAGATGAGCCAAATTCATGCTCTTCAAGCCCAAGGTCCTCAAAAATTATTTGAAGACCGAAATACCCCCAAAACCGTAGCTCACAACTATATAAAGGGTCTCTCATGAGACAAAGAAAAGGGCAGAAAAGGAAGAATACAAACACAGAAATACATAGAGAATCCTTGCTCTTCAGTGTTGATCTTCAAGTCTTCTGCATAAAAAGAAGTTTTCACTCCAACTGTTGAGTTGCAAGTATATCATTAAATCAAGAACATCTGTTAAGAGAAGAATCAGGGGATTCCATATCCTTTCTTAAAGATTTTATAAATATTGTAACCTTTGAATAAATTCAAATACAAATATTGTTGTTTGCTTGCTATTTTCCTTTCCTATTTGCTGTATTTCAGGAACGAAACTTTAGACGCATACAAATTGGCACGCTCAGTGGGACAATCTTTACCTCTAATCTTTTTTCTTTGAAAATAAAAGTTGAAGAACACTGACATGGCGTTCAAGAAAATCAACTCAAAAACTGGATCTACATCCAAATCTGGATCTACATCCATATCCTTATTTGCATCTGCATCCACAAAAACTGATGGATCCAAATTCTGCATCGCTGTGGAAAACATGCTTGATGTTAATTGGGAAACATTAGACCTATCACAAGAAACCAAACCAAATTGCTAGGACAACAAGCCTCTCGAGTGCCGTCTGAATCTGCTATTGTCTGTGGTTCATTTCCAAAAGGTGTAAAGTCTCCTCCAAAAGCCACAAAAGAAGACATCACCGAAATGGTCGAGAGGGTTCTTGCCCAATTGAACCTATCTACATAAAAAAATCCCTTCGCTTCAGCCGACAATGATGTGTTAAACACGGGATATACCCCACATAATATGTTTGCATCTCATGTTTGGGAAAATCAACGTTATTCTCCATCACCTACTATGGTAATGCACACGATAGTGACTAACACTTCATCCATAGAAGAACAACTTGTGACCTTGACAAAAGCCATGGAGGGCTTGACCAAGTATGTTGAAGATCAAGATGCTTGAATTGTTAAGCTAACTAATAGGGTGGAAGGCATGATGGATGAAGAATCAATTCATGCACCTGGAAAACATCCGCAAGTACAAGAGACGGTCAATCACCCCACAAAGCAAGTGGAACATTCTAAAGATATCCAAGTTTACTCTGAAGGAACAATCCTGATCGACCAAATCAAGAAGTTTATTATAGGGACCATTAAATACAAGTACGAGGTTGCTACAAAATCCTCCTTGACATAAGCAAAGTCATACACGGCAAGGATTGATAACTTAAAAATGTTTGTCGGTTATAAACATCCAAAATTTCAGCAGTTCAATGGTAAGGGAAACCCAAAGCAATTTGTGGCACACTTCATTGAAACCTATAACAATGTTGGAACCTATGGTGATTACCTCGTCAAACAATTTGTCCGCTCCCTTAAGGGCAATGCGTTCGATTGGTACATACACCTTGAATCTGGCTCTATTGATAGTTGGGAACAAATAGAGAAAGAATTTTTCAACCGCTTCTATAACATAAGACGTACCGTAAGCATCGTGGAACTTACAAATACACTGACACAAAATGAAGAGCCGGTCTTTGGCTTCATTAACCGATGGAGGCATGCAAGTTTTAAACTGTAAAGACAGACTTAGTGAA
This sequence comes from Solanum microdontum, assembly GCA_036250385.1. Classification (NCBI taxonomy): domain Eukaryota; kingdom Viridiplantae; phylum Streptophyta; class Magnoliopsida; order Solanales; family Solanaceae; genus Solanum; species Solanum microdontum. Next base: position 24,072 of record JAJONQ010000217.1, on the reverse strand, counting down.
GCTTCAGGCATAGAGATGTGCATTCAAGGTATGCATATTTTTCAAGGCATTAAACCTAAAACTTTTGAAGAATTGGCAACTCGCGCTCATAATATGGAGTTAAGCATGTCATCGGCTTGAACTAAAACAATGCCTATCCAGGAACTCTGCAAGGGCAAAGAGAACCTAGAATTCAGGAAAGTGAGATAGTTGTCCAAGGCTGAAAACAAAGAATCCATAAACGTCAATGCTTCGCAGGCAAAATTTACCACCAAGGTAGGCAATATGCAGAGTGCAAAAGTGACTTTTTCTGAAGGAAGGACAAATGAAAAGTTTACCTTGAAGGAAATGCAACAAAAGGACTATCCATAACTTGACTCAGTCTACGCAATATTTGATGAACTCCTTGAGACGAAACTCTTTAAGTTAAGAAATGAAATGACCAGATAAAGCAGGGAGGAATATTTTGTCACCCAATTTTGGCACTCTACAATATAAATTAATCATCAAGCTTTTTCAATTTCAAGCAATTTAAAATATTTAGTTTTATAAAATTTCAAAATAACAATAAAATGATAAAATAATAATAATATAGTTTGCAAGTTATTTTAAATATTTTTGTCACTTTTTATAATTTTTGAATAATATATATATTTTACGTAATTATCTATATAATTAGTATATTTTAAGAATATTCGAAAACCGTATCAAAATGATTGTGTTTTGGTTAAATTTTTGGTTAATTAGTTTAGTTATATAAAATTTTATATTTTAGGTTATTAGTTTATAATTAACTTAATTATTTTATTTTGTTAAGATTAAGAAGTTCATTAATTGATTAATATAAATTCATTTTATTTTAATTTAGGCCGACATTGACTAATTGCCTTAATTTGCAATTCACATGGGTATTTTTCTTAAGTCAAATTAACTACATTGTTGGCTTCCTTTTCAAGACCAAGTTTTGGGCCTTACTTCCAATTTCCAGTCGACACAATTCCACAAACCCATTACAGCAACCCACTAAACATTTCGAAAAGATCCAACCCCATGTCTTCGTTCTTCTTCCTCGCGAAACCAAGCAACCCGACCCTATTACGGGCTTTTTCTTCACGCATCAAACAATCCAACAAGGAAGAACGAACCTAGAATGCAAAGAAACCTAACGCGCCTCGTTATTCCTTTCTCCTAGAAACGTTGCATCAATCCAGCAAATCCGGAAAAATCCGAGTCGTGTGTTGCAGTTGCCGCATCCATACTCGTTCCCACCCTTTTCCCCTTTTTTCAGGGATTTCCAAACCCCTTTTACTGTTTCTTCGAAAAGGGGCATATGAATTCAAAATATGCCCATTTCCACCCAATTTCCAGTGTTAAATCTTCTATATATTCTCTCTTTCAGTCACTGAAAAAGTGGATTTATTGGGATCAAAGAAGAGGATTTTTTTGGACACTAATTTACTGCCCTAAAACAGAGGGAATTTCATCAAAATAAAGAGTTGTTTTAATTTTCGGAGCTCATTGAAATCGGCTCACAGTTGTGGAAGTTCTTCGTGGTCGAGTTCGAGTTCCAGTTTGCTACATCGAAAAAGGTATATAATCCCGCTCTTCTTACAATCCCTTCTTAATTTGAGTTTTCATTTTGTTTGTTTAGTTGGCTATATTGTTCTAATGGTTTAGCAACAATAGGGATGTCTAGTATGATCGAGACTTTGGTCTTTCATGTGTGAGTATGATTCGAATGTGTATGTATGGATGTTGGAAGGATGGTTTCCGACTGTTGTTGCTCTTATTGTTTTAGCTTTCATAGAATTGTTATGATCAGTTTCGAAATTGCCTTGTTAGTCTTAGTTTATGTCTGTTTGTTATGAATCTGTATCGATAATCAATGTTCGACATCATGTTACTCATTCCTCGCCTTAAACTGATTGAAAGAATTTTGATCTATGACTATTTAAACTAATCTTTGAACCAATTTGAAGTTTTTCTTAAGCATGTTATGCTTTTAAATATAAGTTGAGTTGCAAGAATGGTTATGATGCATTATGTGTGCAATCTAAAACTAACATTATGTCTCTATTCTAATTCTTATCACATGTACATCTATCATATAATTAACTCTATTATCTATCTTAAGACACCTCTATGTAGTTTTATTCTTACTTGGTGTCAAAGTATGATCTTGGTAACAATCCGACTATTCGGTAGCCTATTTTTCTATAACAATCGTAGCATGTTGGTTTAGTAACTTGACACCATGAACATCCTCGTATTTGTATTTTTATGTTACGTAGGTGACATGCAATTTTTCTTTTAATGTGGATTAGTGATATATATATTGTCTTGGGAAAGCATTAGTTCTAAGTTGGATTAGACTGTTCATTTGCTAGTGGGCATCACATCTTGTAAACATTTCTTATCTTGAGATGTCAAAGTTTTTTTCTGTTAAATTTTCTTCCAGTAACCCCCTATATGCCATGGAAAAGGTTTTAGTCAATTGGCTTTTGATTTAGTAGTATGGTTTTGTTTTAAATAACTATATAATACGGTACTTATTAATTGTTAAGTTGTATAGCCATTAGTGTGTTTTGTTTCTTTATTGATTATGTTTTATTCCTAAGTTTCTTTGTTATGAATATGTGTTAATCCTTTTCTTTTCCTTTTGTTTCATGCGATTTTGAGTGAGTTCCTCGAACTCCATTGCCTCCCTTTCTTTTTTCGTTCAAAATGGGCCATGGAGGCCTAATTGCATTTCCTCGGGTCGTATTTAAATCCAAGTCCCAATGGACTGATGTGTGAAGCAAGGGAAGTCGATAAACAGGTTGAAGATAGTAATACAGGGCTGGAAATCAAATTCCAAGTGTCCGGATGTCCAAAAATGGACTCTATACAACTGTATACATGTCGAAAAATATGAGAATACAGGTTTAAACGCCGCAGTAGGTTGAAAGCAAAAGAATGTAGAGTTAAAACTGAAATACAGGTCCTAGAAGCCCCAAAGAAGGATGTATACATCCGATATACACCTCGTATACAGTAGTATACATTCAATGTATACAGGGAGTTTCAAGAACAAAAATCGGCCAAAACCCAATTTTCTTTGCACTGCAGGTCCAGGCGAAAATGGGCCAAAAAGCCAACCAAATTTTGGAATTTGGGCAAAAAGGCTCACATTCTAACCTTCTTATTTTACTCTTATTATTTGTATTAATTCTAACCCTTTGATTTGGCTTGATTTAATTTAATTAAATTCCTCAAAAGATGTACCATATTTTTTATGTTAGTTTATTTTAGTAAAAATTCATTTTTTTTTTACCAACTCTTATATTTTTATTGAAAATCATTTGACAAAACTTTTTATTTTTTCTTCAATTAATTTTAAATAGTGTTCATGCTTTAATTGGTTCAAATTATTATTTTCAAAATGATTCAAATAAATTCTCACATAATCTTTCATTTAAAGTTTTAATTTTTATCTCATCTTTAAAATGTTAACCTTAAGGTTATTTTTTTGAAGTGCTAATCTTAACTTTTTTTTTTCTTTTTTTTAGATGTTTTGCAAATGATTGAAGTAATCTGATTTTCCTAAAAACTCAAAAATATTCTTTTTGTGCACTTAATTAATTTATCTCGAAAATAGCAAATACTTTTAGTCAAGTCGTAGGTCAACCGCGCATTAGTGGACATTTCAAGTGCCTAATACCATCTTGAAGTGTAAATTGAACCCCGAACCCTCTTTTGGCATTTTCAAATGATTTTGTCCCTTTAAGTCTTTTGAAAATTATAAGTTTTCTTAATTTCTTTCAAAAATTAAGTGGAGACTCTTTTCTAAGTATTTTTTCTCAAATTGTTTTATACTTAGAACCTTTCAAGAAGAGATTTTTCTTATAGTAGTAAAATCACAGCATAACAGAAATGGTGACTCTGTTGTGGACTTCAGGTTCTAAACCATAACAGACTTAGATTAATAATTAAGGTTTTAGTATTTGTTTTATTTTAATTTTTTGTTTTATTTTAATTTTTTAATTCTTTATTTATCATGCTTATGTAATATAAACTTCTTATTTTTTACTGCTTTAAATAAATTATTTATTTGTTACTGATTAATATAAGTTGTCATTCCGTTCATACTTCCTCCGATTCTGGAAAATTCACACGTACACACGAGGTGTGTTTTGCACACCCACAAATTTCTTTGAAAATCCCAAAATTTAGGAGAGTTGGCGTATGTGCTCTGGATCTTTTTCTGTGTGACCGCGTAGCCTTCTCACTCGAGTTGTCCACTTGGGAACCTTGTGTCTAGTAAACCCACTCTTAATCAACCCAGGATAGATCTATTCCAACACCTTTTAAGTTACATGCATCATATAAACCTAAGAGGCATAATACCCTTGGTGTATTAAGTTAATTAGTAAACTTTATCCAAATGTCCAAGTGGGTTCATGACCCCGAGTGACTCTTAAAAATAGTTGTGCCAAAATATGAACCGTTTGTTCTAAATTAAATAAACTTTAGGAGGGAGGGTATTACTAACCCTTTTGTGAACCAGATGACTATGAAGATCCCAACTTTTGGCCTATAGAGATTAAATCACGAGCATGTAACGAGATGAACTTGCGTAGATGTGATGGAGAGCTTAATTTTTTTTTCTTTTTTGACATGTAATAAAGCTTAATGCTATTTTGGTATTTAACTGTGAGAATAGATTCTTTTAACTAATTAAAGTGTAATGGAATGACATAATTTGGCACATTTATTTTTCAAATACGTGTTAGGCCTACCTCTGGCATAAAGAGGTCCCCTATATATTAGGACACATCATTTAATATACATGTGTAATGTGATTTTCAAATATTTGCTTGCTTACTTGCTATGTGATATATATGAAATTATTTGCAACCTTATTTTTATTTATTATTACTAACATCATCTTTGTTTTTTTCTTGTGTTCATAAGACATAATTATTTGTGTTTATCTATATTTTCTGTTGATTACCTATTGCATGTTTACACATTATTATGTCATTTTCATACATTTTTATTTTATATAATAATTGTTTTCTGCGCTTAACGCACTTTAATGACTCTAGAGTATCATTTAGGCTCTAATTATTTCTAACTCGTGAAAAAACTTTCTTCCTTTAAATCTTATCAAATTTGATTTGTCATTATCTTAGAATTTCTTCTTTTGATCCTTTCAATACTTGTGTTCGCAATTTGTTTTAAGAATTCTATTCTTACTCACTCAAAATGGACATATTTTGTCACGCCCCGAGGCTACCCTCTAGACGCGGACACAGGACATAAGATCACAAGTCACCCCAAGCTAACCCTTCTTGCATATCATAAGCATACTAAAGTAATCTAAATCAAATAAACACTATGCTGAAGCTAAATCATATAAGAATCTGAAATGATGGCGAATACCCATATACTAAATCTGGATATATGAAAATTGAGAGTTTGAATACAAATAAAACGTAAAATTCTAAGACTAAAGCTAAAACTAACTATGTCTGAAATAAGTCTCTTAACTGACTAGAAGAGTTGGGATATGCCCCAGCTAAATCTAGCAAAAACTTAAACTAAAGCTAAAAGCAAGAAAGATAATCATGTCACTAGTCCTCGAACAATGAGGAGTAACCACTGATGTTGTAGAATTGAAGATCGGGAACCGATCTATGCGTGATCTGACTGCTGGGGACCTGAACCTACATCACGAGAAGATGTAGTGTAGAATATACATCGGTACTTGAAAGGTACTGAGCATGCAGAATAGATTAAAGTTGAATAATAAGATAACTGAACAAAGCAATAATGTAATCTGAACATGATAAGCATACTGGAAATACGGAACATGGCCAAATTGAATGCAATGACCAAGTTTATAACATGCTGAGAGTGTATACTGAATTATACTGATAACATGGTCAATGCAATAGAACCTGGCTGAATAGTAAGGGATCTAGTAATAACTGACAAAAAACCACATAAGCTAAATATGTAGTCAGATGTATATGCCCCATTGAGAGGACCCAATATACCCTGCCAGAGGTATAAAGGCATACTGACGTGATCACTAAAATGATGCCCACAGAGGGGACTTACAACCTATGGGGCATGTAGTTCTGGACTGACCCTACTCCACTCAGTATTAATTTTACCATATGAGTAAATAATTAACACTTTATGACTGAAATGTTGTAATACTGGATAGCTAAATATACTGACATGCAAACTGAGAATGCAACATTAATATACTGATAATAATGCATTCAAAACTGAGGCATCTTTATATATAACTGAATTTACTGGCCTAGCATGTGTAATTCATGAACTAAAAGAACTACATAGCTAGGCTTCTGAGTTTATGCGTGAACCTGGGCAATAACGATACGGAATTCATCATAAGACGATTTGGATCATTCTAACAGCTAAAACCCAATAATTCTAAATTTCAACAAACCCTATGTCGGGATAATATTAACGGAATTAAGATTCTGACTGAAATCTAGGGACCTAATGGTTGAAAGGAACCCACTAGTCAAATCCCGCATACTTGGTGACGAATTCCATAGAATTTTTTTTTTATTTCAGGGCTGGAACCGATGGAACCTTGCTGCATTTATGAACTAGGGTTCTTGACCTTTTTTCTCCTGTTACGCTCTAATTTTTCTATGTTTTGAAGAATTATCTGACTTAGGTAAGTTGTAGTTATGTTTCTAGACTAAAACTGACCAAAACCATGAAGTTTAGGATCTAAACGATGTAGTTTAGGCATCCAACGCAAGAGGAAAACACCAAAAGACCCCCGACTTAACTGTTGTCGGGGTCACCGATGGACAGGACCGACAGACCATCAAGCGACTGACAGTCTGTGTTGGTCAACCGTCAGTCGCGACTGGGGGTGTTGATCCACGGACATGGACCACAGTCCGTGGGTTCGGCTGTGGATCAACACTTAGCCTAATTTCTAGGGCTGAGTCTGGGGGGTTACAGATGCGAAACACAGACCACCAGCATGGGACATATGTCACCCTACGGTCCGTGGGTGGCAATAATGGGTTGCACCTGCAACTTCAAGAAATCTGCATTGAGGTCTGTTTTCGGATACGGGGTGTTACATATTTAACCCATCTATTTTTCTTAAGTTAATTCATTCCCATTTTGCTAAATTCTTGCAAACAATCAAGTTTTTAAATCTTTACCTTCTCAAGCTTTTTAAAGTCCCTCTTTTTCGGGTATAATCCTATCTTTCTAATAACCAAAACTGTTTTTTGATTAGTTCAACATTTCGTAGAATCTATTTCACATTCGATCTACATCATGGAGTTTTTATTTATTCTCTCTTTTTCTTTGAATTTTCACGTCAGTTGGTTACTTCTCAAATTGGTAGATATCGAAATTTATTTGGCAATCTACCAAATAGCACTTGCCGATATTTATTCAATTTTTCTCCATCAAGTGCAACACTTGTTCGATTCAAAATAGCCGTGCTATTTTTTTAGGGGTTGTCAATATTTATGTTTACGCACTAATTCCAAGTTTTGGCATTCCAATCGAGGGGAAATCTCATTGGTCTCTAATTGTTTGACACTACTTCCATCCTCGAATTTTTTCTTTTAAAAAAAAATCCGCCAATACTAAAATAGAGCTAAAGGTCATTCAACCTTCCAATTCATCAAGTCCAACTCTCGTGTGCTCCAAATTGAAATCATTCAATAGCGACATGGGATTTGTGGAAGAAAAAAATGATGATTAGGGGAAGAATGTGGTTTGAAGAAACAATTTGGTCAATTTGAAAACTACCTTTAACCTTCTTCCTACAACTACTAAAGATTCCGTCTCAACTAATAATATTTGTTTAACCATATCTCCTCACTCAACTTCTACCTATAGAATTTCTCCTCAGATGCCATCAGTATACACTATCAATCCCAATATCTTTCAAGTCCCCATGATGCCAAATGTCCATCCTCCCACAATTGTATTTACTAGCAATGAAAACAAGCAAACCAATTAGCAGCTCGTCTATACTCTAGACGTGAGAAGAATATTCAGTCAATTTGCCATGAAAATTTGGGAAAAAACCTCCACAATTTGAGAGAAGATTTTGATGAAGAGTTGCTCTCAAGAATTTTTCTGAGTTGAAGTATGAGAATTCATGTGTGCATTCAAATGTTGAACTTCCACAAGGGTACACAGTACTTAAGTTCAATACTTTCAATGGAAAAGGATATCATGTCGCTCACTTAAAGGGCTATTGCAGTAGATTAGTTAATAGTGGACATGCAGCCATACGAATGAGATTATTCATTCAAAGTTTATCACGATTAACACTTTCTTGATACACTAAGATATACTTTAGCAATTGGCATGCATGGGAAAATATGGCCCGCGACTTTGTAAAGCAATAAGAGTTGAATAACTGGAGATAAATTGCATATAGTTGATGTGTGTGAGATTTAGACTCATTTAGGGCATTGTTTGTCCTCAAATGCCTAATTTGTGCTATAAACTGATGTTTATGCATTGATTTTCAGGTATGTGAGCTAAGGAGCAATGTAAGGACAATAACAGGCAAAAAGGAGTAAAACAAGCTAAAGAAGTGAAGAAAGGTGACCCTGGGGATCGCCAAGACCACTCGACGAACCGTCGAGTTGCTCTTCAGCTCGCCTAAAGTTCTAGTCTGCCAGCCCTCAGGGAAGAAACTAAGTGGGCGACAAAAATGGGTAGTTGGTGAATCGTCGATCGGTTCCACGATAAAGAAATTGATCACCCTAAGTTACATGACTTGGGGATGCTGGGAACCAATGCAAAAATGGCGATGGAAGAGAGGAAAGGGTGGATCGCCTAACCACTCAGCGAGCCCGACTTACGTCACCTAATGGCTTTTTAGGCCAAATTTTCGGCAACTATAAGTTGATTTTTGAACTATAAATTTATAATCAGGCGACCATTCAGTAGAGTTTTCTTTTGAATTTTAGAGTTCCATTGTAGACTTTGAAGCTTTTTGAGGCTCAAACTTGAAGACTTCCAAGTGGGTCTTTGAATTTAACCTTTGAAAAACATTGTAAAGGCATGGAGACTATTACCAAGTTGATGGCTAATCGAGTTGGTAATTATTTTTATCTTTTTATAAATAATTACTAATTTAAATACTATATTGAAGTGGGTTTAATCATTAGTTGTGTTTTAATCTATGAATTGTAGTTGCAAATGCAATTCTAATTTTGAGTTCTTAACTTGTTTGAGAGAGAGGTTTAAGAACCAAAGCTTTTGATTAACGGTTTGTAGGTATTGCGTTAATGTGGGTTCAGCTCGAAAGAGTGAATTCTAAATCCAATCCTACCCATCTTGCTCGAGAGAGTGGATTTATTAAGGTTGTGGGTTGTTCTTATTTGTTGAGCTTGTTGATGTCCAAAAGAAATCACTTGAGGCGTGATAGTTGTTCGAGATAAAACTATTTCACTCATAGTCTAGCCTACCCACTGATATTTAGTTATTTATTAGTAGTTTCAATTACCCATATAGTATATTTTTCTATAATCGATCACATCCCGAGAATTCATCTTTATATTATTGTTTCCCCTGTTTTTATTCTTGTTTTAGTTACTAATTGCAAACCAAAACCACCCATTTGACATTCGTTGTCACCCCTTTAGACTTGTTTACAGGTCTTTTTGGATAATTTCTATTTGTATAACTAGTTAGGCCACATTTGTACTTCATAACTGAATTTGAACACGTACCGCCCCATGTGAGTTTGACCCCAACTCTTCGTTGGGTTTTATACCACTTAACGATTGTTTGCACCTAGAATTGGATAAGGTGTGCTTGAAATGTTAATGAAAATGGCACCGTTGCCGGGGAGTGGTGGTGTTTAAAATTCTTGTATTGAAATTGAATTGTGATCTTTTTGGTTGTAGTTGAATCGACTTACTTTAGTTTGTTTTTTTGTGTTACAACTCCTACGTCAATTAAGGAGAAAATGTTGGAATCTCATGGGTGAGGATAAGGTAATGGAATTGATGGAGAAATTCATAGACCTAAATAGGATAGGAGAATTTTGTATTGAACAGAGGAAGAGCTAAGTGTGAACGGGAGTAATGCTAGCCAAGTGGGCCACCAAGATGATGTTAGGAACCTTAATGATGTAAATGACCAATAGTGAATGACCCGATTCCATTGGGTGGTGTGGGTGTGATTCGTCTACTTCCAATTGTTGGGAATGTCGTCTTCCATGTTACAAGAACAATGCTACAGCTCTTCCAAATGAAAGGTCTATATGGAGGATTGTCTCACGAAGACCCAGTTCAGCATATTCAGAACTTTGTGGAGGTTTGTGACCCATTCTCATTCAAGAATGTATCATAAGAATCAGTCCGTCTAATATTGTTCCCATTCTCCTTGATGGGTGAGGCTAGCAAATGGTTAGCTGAGTTGCCAAGGGATTCCATCACCTCTTGGGACGATCTTACCGCAACATTCCATGTGAGATTCTTTCCCCCATCAAGGATGATGACACTCAGAGATATCATCCAAGGTTTCAAACACTTGGAAGGTGAACCGATCCACGAGATGTGGCTGACATTTAAGAAGTTGGTGCTTCAATGTCCAACTCACGGACTGCCAAACCATATATTGCAACAGTACTTCTATAGGAGTCTTGACTCGGTGAACAAAAGAGTTGTTGATCAACTTGTTCTCAGAGGTATAATGCAACAGCCCTATCAAGTAGAATCTCAGCTCCTTGCTGGCATGACCAAGATCAATAGGGCATGGTGCACTCATCATGAAGACCAAGTCTCTCCTCTCACTTTTATAATGTCAGAAGAGTAGATCAAAAAGGATCAACAAAGATACCAAAACATGGCCAAGATGATGACCCAACTGTATCTATTGGTGAAAAATGTGATGGGTAGTGGGTTGAAGAGTGTAAATGTTATGGGTGTTGGTGGAGTAAACCCCGATTAAGCACTATTTAAGGAGTTGTACAATGAAGAAGTGAACTTCCTTGCTAATCAAGGAGGAGGTTTTCATTCCAACTATCAAAGGATGGGTGGAAATGCGGGTTGGAACAAAGATGATGGATGGAGAGATCGTGACAGAGAATGGTGTGATCGTAACGCCACTTGGAAGGAAAGAGAGGGTGACAAGGACATGTACGTCCCACCCCATGAGCGACAAAAGCCCAAGAAATCTGAAAATGTTCATACGGAACATATGCTTTGACGCATTCTTAACAAAGTTGAATGGTTGGACAAAGTGTTGAATGTAATGAAGGAGGATGTCTCAACTCTAAATCAGATGGTGACTTCTCACTCAGTATCGATTAAGCAGCTGGAAATGCAAATAATTCAAATCTTGACCCAATTAAATCCTAGAAAAAAGGTGGGTTGCCTGGCGATACATTGGCAAACCCTAACCCTAAAAATGAGGCTTAATTGTTATTGTCATCATGCCATGATGCTAAATAAGGCACTTCTTGGTAGGAAACCCATGTTTTTTGATATTTTAATTGTTGATTTTGAATAACAGGTGTTTATTGTGCAAGTTGAAAAGTGAAAGGTATTGGAAAATGGGTAGTTTGGCGAGCCAAAGTCCAGTCGGCGGCATGATGAACAGGTCGGCGAGCCCACCTTAGTCCGCTGTTGGAACCACTAAGCTTGAAGGGGAACTCTGTAAAACTCGGTGGGCTACATGCTCAATTGGTGACTTGTCGTACAGGTCGGTGAGCCCGACCTTATACATCGTTTGAACCCCTAAATTGATGGGAGTCCTATAAAAGATGGCAAGACAAAATACCACTCGGCGTATCGCCAAGTGGTTCGGTGGGCACGACTTATACCGCCAAAGGGGCAGTGAAATGAAAGGTTTTAAAGGCCAAACAATTTAAAATTTCAAAATTGTTTCACTTTCCTAACTTTTCAACACCCGTACCCTTTCACACGACTTTAAATCTTTAGAATTTTCTTGATTTAACTCTCATATCTCGTGAAATCTTTGCTCTGGATTATTGAACTTTGCCGCCTAGCAATACAATCTATCATATTCAGCATAAAAGGTTGGTTTTTTGAACCCCAAACTCTCCATATGTAGTTGAACTTGAATGTAATCAGTAAATTTTTGTTGATTTTTTTTGGGTAGCATGATCTAATAGTTGTTTGATTGCAAAATTTCCCGTAATGAGTTGAGTTATTGCCTAATGTTGCGTATTTGATCGATTCTCCTGGTGTGCATGTTTAAAATACAATCTTAACTGTTCGGTTGCTGTAAAGTTGTGCTGGGTCTAGCGGGGTGAAGTTTAACAATCCCCGGATTGTGCTAAATGACGTATTGTTGCCCAATGATGGAGCATTTGACGTTATTCTTAAGAGCAAAAGACATCAAATGACCAATTTTGGCCAAATCGGCATAAGTTTGAGTACTCCAAGGATATGGATAGTATGGGTCTTTTTTGAATTTGACAATGTATATGTTTAATTTTGTTTTTGGGGGCTACGGGTTGATTTTAAAAAGAGGGATAGAAAACTGGCACGAAGTACCATTTGGCAAGCCAAGTCGAGCTCATCGAGTATTTCGACGGTTCGCCAACTCCTCAACTGATCGCCTTTAATTTCAATCAATTGTTGAGTTATGTTCTGTATCTTTCGGCGAGATGCTTGAGCTCGCCAAGTTCACTCGGTGACTCATCGAAAGACCTTCTTGATTGCCCTTCTGCTCCCCTAACCCCTAAAATACACTGTAATTTTTGGTGAGCTACTTCTAGCTCAGTAATTGGTGTCGGTGATTCGTCGAAAGGCCCTGAGCATTGCCGCCAGGTCTTGAATTTTGAAAAAATTTGTGCTGGTACTTTCGGCGAGCCCTATGTGGCTTGCCAAAGCAACTCGGCGAACGGTTCGGCGAGTCTTTCTGCAACTAATTTTCTGCAATTTTTTTTGGAAATTTTTCTAAGTGTTTCTTCGTTGTTTTGCAAATATAGCTAGAACCAACTTGACTGATAGTGGCATGCCACCCTGAAAGCGGCATGCGGAGTCATCAGAAATGAGGAAGTAGATGCTTCAAGTGCCAAGGCAAAGAAACTACCTCTAAAGGGAGCAAAGGGAAAGGGCAAGGCACTCATAGCAGAGACACCGGAGTACAACTCCGGGAGTGAGGGAGAGTCTTATGATTCTTAGGCTTCATTCTCTGAACCTCAGGATGATCAATTATTACAGGCCCTACAAGCAGAGTTACGCTCCAAAGATTGTCATGATCTATCTAGGATTGCAGAGTCGACCCCTCCAACTTCAGCTCCAGTGTCTTCTTCGGCACAGACACTGGTTCCATCGCCACCAGTTCAGGGTTTTCCTCCTCGGTCACTCAACCGGTTAAAGGCTGGGGGATTAAGGACCATTTTAGAGGAGAAAAAATTGTCAACAAATGGTGTGGTAGACATACATCCAGTAGTGTGGGACACTCTCAGGTTCCACAGATTCGAGGTCTTCACTAGGCCCCGTGGCCCATACATTCCTACATGGGTCCAGGAGTTATATGTTGCCTATAGTGACCTGGTGCCTCAGGGAAAAACAATGGTAATGCCTTCAAACCGGTGGACTTCGTGATGGTCCGAGGGAGGAAAGTTAGATGCAATAGTGATGATATCAATGATGTGTTTCATAGGGAAACTAATTTCATGCATGAATACCAGAGTATGATCACGATAAAGACTTTGGATGACCTAAAGGGTTGGCTAGCCCCTCTGATTTTTTACACCACCCCGAGGTGGATTGATGCCAGAGGGCCGATAGAGAGCAAAGACCTAGATGTAGCTACTCGATATTGGTTTGGTTTCATCAGCAACATTATTATGCCTTCACAGAATGAGTCCATTCTCCTTCACCCAAAGGAGGCCTGCCTTGGGCCTATCATAAACAGGAAGAGGCTATATTTAGGTTTGATCATTGAGCAGGAGATGGCCATGAGGGTTAAGAAGTGTCAGATGTCTCTACAATTCCTGGTATTGATCACAGAATTATGTCATCGGGCTAGTGTTCCCTAAGATGAGAAGAGGGATGTTGAGATTAAACCCACATCTTCAGCAGACATCCGACGTAAAGAGGATGAGTACACACAGTACGAGGCTGATAGGAGGAGAGAAGCTCCGATGGACACATCCCCGGAGGTTGATATTGATACACTACCTGCAAAGGCATGCTTGCTTACTCCGACCACTGGGACATCAGGTAGTTCTAGATCTGCTGGTGGTGTTTCTGTCGATCACCCAAGCCATGCTTCTCATGATAGGGCACCTAGCCCATTCTGTTGATGTGCGTGTCTCCCGGCTAGAGGCTGAGGTTCCCAGGATGATTGAGAGAGCTTTTAATAGTGCATTAATGCCTCTAAAGGATTCTATTGATGCACTCACAATGAGAGTAGAGGTTTGTGAAAGAGGGCAAAGTGCTACTGATGAGGTGACAGTTTTAAAAGTTGGTGTTTCTGAGCTGAGGAAGGATGTGGATCATCTGAAGTCTGCAGACTTTACTTCACTATTTGGGATGGTGGAGATTCCAGCTGACCTGAGTGCAGATATTCCAGCCTAATCTGAGGTACCTTCGGCTACAATCGGAGATAAGATTAGGGGTGATGTTGACGCTGCTGATTTCGAGGGCGAGACAGATGATGAGCAGTTTGGTGTGCGTGAGGAGGTTGTTTATGAGAACCAGGCGGAATTAGAGGGTGCCAAGTTTGAGATATCTAGACAAGCATCTTAAAGGGAGGTATCCATGGTGGGCTCCAGTGGAACCAAGGTTGATGAGACACCGGGTACTGATGCCCAGCCTGAGAGTGTAACCCCGGGCACTAATGCCCAAACAGATTGAGCGACAGACATGTAGACTTCACCCCAAGCTTATCCTGGCAGGATGATCTTTCCCATCCTTCTCTGTTACTTTTTATATACTAGTTTTGTTTTAGTTGCATTTGAGGACAACTGCACATTTTGTTGTGTGGGGTGAGGTATTTCCATACGTACCTCCTGTGATATTTGATTTGTTTTAATGTTTTTTTTTGTGAATATTTGACTTATTTGGTTTATATATATATATATATATATATATCTTGGTTTTTGTATTTCGAATGTTTTATCTTATGGCCCATTGTTTTGATTGAAAATGGTTTTGAACCAAATTTTAAAAAAATTCCACCTCTTTTGTTTGTGATTGTGGTTGTTCTTGTTTAATTTTGAGTGTCGATTATGGTCAATACTGATGACTTGAATGGTGCTTTTAATTGAACGAAATGAATGTGTGGCTACGATGAGGCAAACTAAGTTACATAGGCAATATGTGAACTTTTAGCATCTCGTTGTGATTAGCGGGTTGTGGAAGGAGTCTCTTGTAATGAACATTGCACGCTAGCTAGAAAGTGTGAATTCTTGTTTGATATTTGTACCAATGCCTTATGTGATGATATTACTTTGAACATTGTGTTTGATGATACCTAGAATTTTTCCCGTTGGTCCAGTTGATTGAGAGATGCAAGCACTTCAAATGATCTTAGGCAAGAATTTTGAAGAGTGAACCAACTTGAGAATATACCTTTTTTATGGCCAACCTTGTGAGATGTGTGAATCTAGCTTGAAACCTTTTGAGCCTTAACCCTTTTGTTGGAAGAAATTTGAACAATTGTGACCTCTCTTTATCCCTTCACCCGTAACTTTCATAAAGTATGGTTTTTTTGAATAGCCAACTTAGGCCTAAAGCCTAAATTGGGGCTGTGGTGAAAGAGAAGGGAGGTCAAGAAGTGTGAAAAATTCCCCTTGGATTTTGGATTGTTTTGAAAAAGATGGAACCCCTCCATGTTAAAAAAAGAGAAAAGAAATAAAAGAAAAGAAAAGAAAAGAAAATGAATGAAAAACAGTAAAAGTTGTGAAATAAAGTACTGAAAATTGCAAAAGAATTGGGGTATTCGGTGATTCATGATAAGTTGAATGGTGGGATGGAGTTTGAACATGTTTGAATTTGAAAGAGAAGGGAAAAGAGTGATTTTCATGCCATACTTCATGAAGGTAGAAGCCACTAATCCTAAATGACCTTACCTTTAAACTCAGCCCCGTGAGATGCCTTGAAAAGACCTTTGTGATCTTGAGTGAGCTGAAACGAATGTTGATTGGAAAATAAGGACAAACATATGGGTTGAGTCATGTATGTGTTCATTAATGGGAGGGTGAGATTTGTATGTGATTCGGGACTTTCAATTCTTGAGACATTTTGTGTGATTATGGAATCATAGTTGTTGTGAGGGTATTCGAGTACATTTGTTAAGCTAGAACTTGCATTTGAAGCAAGTATTGTGAACTTGATAATGTTGAGTCACAATTTGTATCTTCGACTGCACAACTGAGCATTGTATGTGTAGTTTGAACCTTTTGTGTTCATTCATGTTGGGTCTTATGCAACACTATTTGAGACATCCTTATTGAACTGCTGATCTTGAGTTTTACTTGAGGACAAGCAAATGTTTAAGTTGGGGGTGTTGATGAGTGTGAGATTTGGACTCATCCAGGGCTTTGTTTTGATAGTTATGGTGTCCTCAAATGCCTAATTTGTTCTATAAAGTGATGTTAAAGCCTTGATTTTCATGTATTGAGCTAAGGACGAAGGTAAGGACACTAACAGGCAAAAAGGAGTCAAACAAGATCAAGAAGTGGATAAAGGCGACCCTTGTGATAGCCAAGACCACTCGGCGAACTGCCGAGTGGCTCTTCAGCTCACCTAAAGTTCCAGAGTGCTAGCCCTGAGGGAAGAATCCAAGTCGGCGAAAGAAATAGGCAATCGGCAAATCGTTGATCAGTTCCGTGATAACGAAATAGATCACCCAAAGTTACAGGACTTGGGGATGCTGAGAACCAATGCAAAATGGCGATGGAAGAGAGCAAAGGGCGGATCGTCGAACCACTCGGCGAGCCCGACTTACCTTACCTAATGGCTTTTCAGGTCAAATTTTGGGCAACTATAAATTGATTTTTGAACTCTAAATTTATACTTAGGCGACCATTGAGTAGAGTTTTCTTTTGAGTTTTAGAGTTCAATTGTAGACTTTGAAGCTTTCTGAGGCTCAAACTTGAAGATTTTCAAATGGGTTTTTGAATTTAACCTTTGAAAAACATTGTAAAGGCATGGACACTATTACTCAATTGATGGCTAATCGAGTTGGCAATTGTTTTTATCTTTTTATACTGTTTAGCTAAAACCCCAATTCTTGGGGTGTGATAATGTGATTATGGGTTGAATTAGCTTATGGGTATTGTTTATTACTAATTTATATGCTATATTAAAGTGGGTTTAATCACTAAATGTGTTTTAAGCTATAAATTGTAGTTGCAAATGCAATTCTAATTTTGAGTGCTTAGCTTGCTTGAGAGAGAGGTTTAAGAACCTAAGCTTTCGATTAATGGTTTGTAGGTCTGGGGTTGATGTGGGTTCAGCTCGAAAGAGTGAATCCTAAACCCAATCCTACCCATCTTAGTCAAGAGAGAGGGTGTATTAAGGTTGTGGGTTGTTCTTGTTTGTTGAGCTTGTTGATGTTCAAAAGAAATCACTTGTAGAGCTATAGTTGTTCGAGAGAAAACTATTCCATTCATAGTCTAGCCTACCCACCGATATTTAGCTATTTAATAGTAGTTCCAATTACCCATATAGTGAAATTTGCCTATAATCGATCACATCCTGAGAATTCCTCTTTATATTGTTGTTTCCCCTATTTTTATTCTTAAAACCCCCACTGACATTTGTTGTCACCCTTTTAGACTTGTTTACATGTTTTTTTCGATAATTAATATTCCTATAACTAGTTAGACCACATTTGTACTTCATAACTTAATTTGAACAGGTACCACTCCTTGTGGGTTCAACCCCAACTCTTCACTGGGTTTTATACTACTTAACGATCGTTTGCACCTAGAATTGGATGATGTGTGCTTGAAACGTTAATCAATAGACAATTTGCTCAAAGTGAAGAAAATGTCAAATGAATATTTTCAAGAATATTCCATACGATGGAGGTTAAAAACTTCAAAATCACATCCTTCATTGTCCGAAGAGGGATTCATCTCAACCTTCGTCCATGTTCAAGACTTGGAACTTGAGCACACAATTTCTCTGATTTGATTAAGGTTGGCAAACAGATTGAAAATTGTATTCAAGGAGGAAGAATTGTAAACAACTCAGTAGCACAAGCTGTCCAGCAAAATTCCCAACCGAAGGTACAAGTAAATTTGCAAAGCAAAATGAGAGAAAATAACTCAAATTTCATGGCTATGCAATAGCCGCAGCACCATCCAAAGGATGATTTTTTGCAATCTTATGCTACTTCCAACTATTGCGACGTGCGTATCTAGCTTCATTGCCAAAAACATAAGTTACACCAAGCACAATCTAGCTCATGACCGCAAAAGAAAGTGAAATATTTCTCCTTCAGTACTTTGGCTGAGCCATATGCAGTTATGTTCAATAGATTGAGAGTGAATAGGCTTCTGCAATCAAGAAAATGATTCATTCGTGAGAATACGCCTAAACACTTTGATCTATCCAAGAGTTGTGCTTACCACTCGATCATTCAAGGATACGACACTGAAGATTGTCCTGCACTAAAATTCAAGATTCAAAGCACGATTGATAGTGGAAAGATAAAGTTACAACTAGAGTCTTCAAGCAGCAGTGGTAGTATCGCAGACACTAGCACAATTTTTGTTAAGGGTGATCCATCGAAATTGGCACCTAGACATTTGAAAAGAAAGCATGCAACCAGTCAAGAACACTAACAAAGACATTATCTTTGCAGCTTCTCCTTTTTAAGAAGTATCTACTCTTCTGCAATCTGTACTAGACCTTTGTAATGAACTATGTGTGACCTGATTGATGTTGATAGCGGGATACGTAGGCGCCTATTTTGGATTCGGTCTCAATTTAATAAAAATTTCATTCTCACCCAAGAGAAAAGACTGTGACAACTTTGCAGATGGCCTATAACTATTCAAAACGACAAAAGTTGAGATCACAAGCCATATTCACCATCAAATTGCTTCAATCCCATAACAACAAGAAATGCAGATTCAAAGCCAAAACTTCATGGTTCAATGCAAGACAACCATTTTATTTTATACTAATAAAAATTCTTTGAGTAATTAAGAGGTTGATTTTTAGTTATTCTTGAACGATAGCTCCACAAAGCTCAACATCAAGTCAGAATTTCAAGTTTAGATGGTGTAACATCAACAAGTCAAATTTTAAATTTATAATTCTATTTTGAGCGCAAAATTTACAAGCAGCAAATTTTCACCCAAGTTGAAGCTCCTAAGTTATGGGAACCATATGTACTATTGCGAAGTATTGTACTAGGTACCGCATTTTAAATATTCAATACTTCAAAGGCACTGCAACAAGCTCTTCATACTAGGTTATGATTGCTCGCTACCCCAAAGAAATCGCACCAAGCTCATTGCATTGCACAAAAATTCATATTTGTAAGTTTGCACCATACATTGGGTTAGTCCACCCTAAAATAGGACATATTGGGTTCTTCCTCCCTCAAATAGGATCCATCAGGTTCTTCTACCCTCTAATAGGATAGATCGAGTTCTTCCACCCTAAAATAGGATATTTTAGGGTCTTCCACCCTAAACCAGGATATATTTGGTTCTTCCACTCTCAAATAGGGTACACTAGGTTCTTCCACCCTCTAATAGGATATGTTGGGGTTTTCCACCCTCTAATAGGATATATCAGGTTCTTCCATCCTAAAATAGGATATATCGAGTTCTTCCATCCTAAAATAGGACACATTGGGTCCTTCCACCCTAAAATAGGATACTTTGGGTTCATTCACCCTAAAATAGAAGATATCATGTTCATCCACCCTCAAATTGGACATGTTGGGTTAGTCTGCCCTACAATAAGACATTTTAATATCGTCTATCTTTAATGAGACATCTCGCAATGCTCTAATTATTTATTTATTTTTAAATATGTGTATACAATACATGCTATCTTATATAAGACATCTCGCAATGCTTTAATTATATATTTATTTTTTACATATGCACTACATACTTTGTTTTAAATTTCTTGAAAATCTTATCTCTCTCTAATGAGATATGTCGCAATGCTTAGTATTTATTTTATACATCTAAGCACTGCATGCTATCTTTTTAAATTTCTTAAAAAGCTTATATGTCTCTAATGAGACACAAGCAATGCCTTAACTATTTACTTATTTTATACTTATATGCATTGCACACATTTTAAATTTCTTGAAAAAATTCAGTTACATATATATGTCTCTTTGACTAACGAGACTTTGCTGCTGCATTATTTGAAGCAATTATTTATGATTAAAGAAAGTGTAATATATTCGATTAATTGGATCTCGAATATTGATTCAAAAAGGACTCATCTTTCTTATGACATTTGTCATAAGATATATATTTATATTTCTAGGTTTATATTATTTCCTAACAATTGTATCAAGGTTTGGCAAAAAGCACAATCTACATGCAGCAACAAGAGACACAATGCAACGTAGAACTTTTTCTTAGCAGCGAACTGGGACATCGTCCGAAGAGGAGTACCAAACTCTTAGGATGCGAGCTGAGGAGTGACTTCCACCACAATCAAACCACACCCCTATAAGAAGGCATGTGGGCTCTTCTTTGGGTTTATCAGTTTCAATATGGCATCTGGAAAACTTTTCACTCTCACCGGAGGCAACTTTCCAATTTGAGTGACAATACACCAAGATCTTTGGAAAGTATGTATGTGTAAGTTCTTAATTACCGGTGTGAAGTGCATCACACTCATGGCTAAGACGTTTCAAGCCTCTATATTTGTCACTCTTCCCCAACCGAAGAATATCCTAGCATAAGGAATTCCTTCATAACTGATCGAGTCAAACTACAAACAGCTTGATTCCTAAGGTTTAAGGACATATATGTGGGCTCAATATTGACAACTCGGTTGTATTCAAACATTTTGTCTTAATATTTTATTCCCGAGTATTCTAATTTCTTTATAATTTGATATTGGGATTGCTTTTGAATTCTTTCATAATGGTGCGTAAAATCAAGTGTATCAAACTACAAGTGGCCTGCATTCTCATATAGCCTGAGTTATGTAGGAAACCCGTTACCGGGGTTTGACCATCATTCCTAATGTCTGTACCAAAATTCATTTTCTAAGAGATGAAGATGTGGTCGGTCAAAATTGGATTTGTCAATTTCATTTGCGTCGAATTTCTCTCATCGATCCAAGTCAAACAAGGGACGGATGTTGACGACCAATTTTGGCCCTCTACAATATAAATTAATCATCGAGCTTCTTCAATTTCAAACGATTTAAAATAATTAGTTTTATAAAATTTCAAAATAAATTGATAAAATAATAATAATATAGTTTTCAAGTTATTTTAAATAATTTTGCCACTTTTTATAAATTTTGAATAATATATATATTTTAAGTTATTATGTATATAATTTGTATATTTTATGAATATTCGAATACCGTATCAATAAAAATTCATTTTATTTTAATTTTGGCCGACTTCAACTAATTCCCTTCATTTGGTTGAAATTGTAATTCACATGATTATTCTTCTTAAGTCAAATAAACTACACTGTTGGCTTCCTTTCCAAGACCAAGTTTTGGGCCTTACTTCCAATTTCCAGCCGACCTAATTCCTCAAACCAATTATAGCAACCCACTAAACATTTCGAAAAGATCCAACCCCCTGTCTTCTTTCTTCTTCCTCGTGAAACATAGCAACCCAACCCTGTTATTCGTCTTCTTCTTCACTCATCCAGCAATCCAGCAACGAAGAACGAACTTAGAATGCGAAGAAACCCAATGCGTCTCGTTCTTCCTTTCTCCCAGAAGCGTCACATCAATCCAGAAAATCTAGAAAATCTGCATCATCTATTGCAGCAGCCGCATCCATACTCGTCCCCTCCCTTTTCCACCTTTTCAGGGATTTCCAAACCCCTTTTACTGTTTCCTCGAAAAGGGGCATATAAATTCAAAATCTGCCAGTTTCCGCCCAAATTTCCAATGTTCAATCTTCAATATATTCTCTTTTTTAGTCAATGAAAAAAGGGATTTTTTGGGATCAAAGAAGAGGATCTTTTTGGACACTAATTTACTGCCCTAAAACAGAGGGAATTTCATCAAAAGAAATAGTTTTTTTACTTTTCGGAGCTTATTGAAATCAACTAACAGTGGTGCAAGTTCTTCGTGGTCCAATTCGAGTTCCAGTTTGCTGCCCTGAAAAAGGAATATAATCCCGCTCTTCTTAAAGTCTCTTCTTAATCTGGGTTTTCATTTTGTTTGTTTAGTTGGCTATATTGTTCGAATGGTTTAGCAAGAATAGGGATGCCTCGTATGATCGAGACTTTGGTCTTTCATGTGTAAGTAGGATTCGAATGTGTATGTATGGATGTTGGAATGATGTTTTCTGACTATTGTTACTCTTATTGTTTTAGCTTTCATAGCATTGTTATGATCAATTTCGAAATTGCCTTGTTAGTCTTAGTTTGTGTCTGTTTATTATGAATATTCGTCGATAATCAAAGTTCGACGTCATGTAACTCATTCCTCACCTTAAACTGATTGAACGAATTTGGATCTATGATTGTTTAAGGTTATCTTTGACCCAATTTGAAGTTTTGCTTAATCATGTTATGCTTTTAAATATAAGCTGAGTTGCAAGAATGGTTATGATGCATTCTGTGTGCAATCTAAAACCCACATTATGTCTCTATTCTAATTCTTATCACATCTACATCTATCACATAATTAACTCTATTATCTATCTTAAGACACCACTATGTGGTTTTATTCTTACTTGGTGTCAAAGTATGATCTTGGTAAAAATCTGACTATTCGATAGCTTATTTGTTTGTGACAATCTTAGCATGTTGGTTTAGTAAGTTGACACCATGAAGATCCTCGTATATGTATTTTTAATTTACGTAGGTGACATGCAATTTTGCTTTTAATGTGGATTAGTGATATATATATTGTCTTGGGAAAACATTAGTTCCAAGTTGGATTAGACTGTTTATTTGCTAGTGGGGTTCGCTTCTTGTAAACATTTCTTATCTTTAGATGTTGAAGTTTTTTTTTTGTTAAAATTGTCTTCCAGTAGCCCCTATATGCCATGGAAAAGGTTTAAGTCAATTGGCTTTTGATTTATTAGTATGGCTTTGTTTTAAATAAGTTTATAATACGGTATTTATTAATTGTTAATTTGTATTGCCAATAGTTTGTTTTGTTTCTTTATTGATTAAGTTTTATTCCTAAGTTTCTTTGTTATGAATGTGTTAATCCTTTTCTTTTCCTTTTGTTTCATGTGATTTCGAGTGAGTTCCTCGAACTCTATTGCCTCCCTTTCTTTTTCCTTCCAAATTGGCCATGGAGGACTAATTGCATTTCCTCGAGTCGTATTTAAATCCAAGTCCTAATGGACTGATGTGTGAAGCAAGGAAAGTCGATAAACAGGTTGAAGATATTAATACAGGGCTGGAAATCAAATTCCAAGTGTCTGGAAGTCCAAAAGTGGACTGTATACATGGATATACATGTTGAAAAATATAAGCATATAGGTTTAAATGCGGCAGCAGGTTGAAAGCTAAAGAATGCAGAGTTAAAACTGAAATACATGTCCTAGAAGGCCCAAAAAGGCCCACATTCTAACCTTCTTATTTTACTCTTATTATTTGTATTAATTCTAACCCTTTTATTTGATTGGGTTTAATTTAATTAAATTCCCCAAAAGATGAACAATATTCTTTATGTTAGTTTATTTTAATAAAATTTCATTCTTTTTAGCAACTCTTATATTTTTATTGATAAGCTTTAGTCTAAACTTTTTATTTATTCTTCAATTAATTTAAAATAGTTTTCATGCTTTCATTGACCAAATTGTTTCAAATTATTATTTCCAAAATGATTCAAATAAATTCTCACATAATCTATCTTTTAAAGTTTTAATTTTTATCTCATCTTTAAAATGTTAAACTTAAGGTTCTTTGTTTGAAATTCTAATCATAACTTTTTTTTTCTC